>CAJDSM010139063.1:0-11394 GCA_903981925.1 Ostrea lurida | reverse complement strand
ATGGTGTATTTTCGCTACTTTCGTTATGACTGGTGGCATAAAACATGATACGGTTTGATTTCTAAGACTAGAGGGAAAATTTAGTCAACATCGAATAAATAAATGATTGTTTTCAGAGAGAAGTTATGAAGGTTGATTTTCAGACATCTAACATCATATTTACTTTATCTGGGTGTCGAGAAAGGGGCTTGATACTGCGTCGGTACCAGTGACTACATATAGCTAATTAAACAACAGACTTTGTGGGAAAGATCGGGGGCGGGGCTTATGATTTTTCAAGCGAACATGTGTGGCTATTATGCATAGATTTCGGGCCCCCCACCAACACTAACTATCAGAATTTAATATTTACAAAGTAAGGAAGACAAAACGCCGGGCCAAAAGTTTATACTTTGAAACATGCGAGAAATAGTCCTCTTTCTAAATACACGGTACATGGACCATTTTCCATACATCGACGCGTATTGGGCCATCAAATGAACGTGTTTACGCGCGGATTATGGATCGGCGACTCTTGGACATAGATAAAATTTTCATGCACATCTAAATCTTGTCAAACATTACGGTGTTAAATACAGTATCTCAAAATGGCTTTCAAAAATGTCAAAACTTACCGTTTAAGACCGCATATTTATTCTCGTTAACAAGTCGATGAATGACGCTTACATACAAGCATTAACAAACTTAAATCGTGGGAACATATGAATGCCGATCAAAACTTTATAGGATTTAACTCTAGTCCATAACAGGTTCCTACAGCAAAACGTAACATTAGTACAGATTTCTTTTTATTCTCCGATACATTGGACTTCTACATCGAATGGGGATTGAGATTAGGTTGCAGCAGATTTGTGACAACAAGAGGCCACAAGGCACTCTCTTTAAACCGGTCACCGAGTATCATAGCCCAAATATATTGCCATTTCTAAGTTCAATATGCGTCTTTTGTCACATGTTGATGCATTCTTTAAAATTATTGCTATGATTCCTTCATACTTACACAAAAGTTATCATTTCAAGTCACAAGGGTGTTGTTAACGTTCATAGAATTTTTTTAAATTTGGAAACATCATTGCTACTCTTTAATGTCCAGTAGCTTGACCATTTACCTTTTGATCCCAAATTCGATTAGAGAACATCTTTCCATGTGAATTCATTGTATGAGATATCATCATGGTTTTGACTCTATGTGGGAAAGGATCAATCGTAAGAACCCCAAGAACATATCGTACTTTGATGCCAGGGCCTTGACTTGGACCCAAAATTCGAATACAAAGACATCTTCTGTCTCATATGAGAGTCTATATGTAATGGTGATACGTGACCACTGAGCTGGCGTCTGAAGATCTAGGTAGTATAAAAGAATACAACGGAAACACAAAAGAAAAATTTGCTCTTACTTGGATTAAGAACCGGGGAGAAGAACGCGTACCGCCAGGATTTTTATTTTGCTACTTGAGTCAGGTGCCCATTTGACGCTTTGACCAGGGATTCAAAAAAAGAATCATTTCATCGCCCATGAGTTAGTATAGTTCATATGTACCGTCCTGAAACGTTCACTTTACCATTTTTTCATTCATCTGGTTCCACTGCATCACCGTGCGTACGTAAAGTAGAACGTAACAGGGCGTTATGAATGGTGCTTGACTCTAGGTTTTTAGAAAATGGATAATTTTGACCCAGAACAATATCGCGTACATTCAATGTCCAGTGTGCTGACTTCTTAGACCTCAAATTCCAATAGGAAACACCTTTTATCCCATGGGTGACCATATGCTGATATGGGCTCTTGGTGGAAAGGCTAAACAACTTTAACAAGCCTGGGACAATTCTTCAACAGGAGGACATGGACCAGACAACTCGATTCAGTATCCCCCACCCCAACCCCCAACTGTTGCAGAGGAACAATTATGAAAAAGGCTCGATCCCTACTGCACTTCCAAAATATTCATTTAGTATTCAAATTAATTCAAATAGCATTAAAAGAAGATGCTTTTCAAATATTTACTACAACAATATGTACCAATTTTGCCGCCCTGGGTAGACTCCTACTTCCGGGAGATCTACCAAATCTTATATGGTGAGCCTTCCGCTCTACTCACTATGCATTTAGTCTCTTCAGACACTGTGCGGTTTGTAAAGAAGAAGAGTTTTGAAAATGAATCACTTTGCCCCACCAAGTCCAGGGGTGTGCAAAGACCTGAATACAATTAGGACACATTGTACGACAGCGAGGTAGAAACTGTGACTGTAATTTTGCTCGCTTTATTAAATGATAATATAATTAATAAACTAAATTTAAATAACTTTTTATTTTTTGCTATCCGTACTTGTAGAATGACCATGATTGATGTGTATTATTACATATGATAATTTGATATTGGTATCTGATTTATGATTTGTTTACAGGAACAGACAATCAAGTTTAAATGAAAAAAATTCTTTCATTAAATTTTTCAGAGAATCTTGCCATGATTGATGTAAAGGCAAAATATACTAACAGTGACAATACTCGTCAAGTCCTAAATAGAATTACAAAGCAGAGTTGGGCAATCACGGACCCTGGACACACCAGAGGTGGATCAGGGTCCTAGGAGTAGTAAGCATCCCCTGTTGACCGGTCACACCCGCCGTGAGCCCATAGTCTTGATTTGATTTTGTTAAACGTTATCTTTGTTTTAAATTGTGACATCATGTTTGTTTTGTAGTCGCGATGTTTTTATTACGTCAAAATAAGTTAATCTAGTTGTCACAATCTAATTCTGTAAAAAGGTCTGAAAACTCTCTACCAGTCAATATTTAAAATTGAGTTACCGTCAATATTTTTAGAGGAGCAAATATCAATTATGCGGAGTGTTTCCGCTGTATATATAATTATTCTGTATAAATCATTCTGTATATAGACTATTCTTTACTGAATGTAAAGGCAAAGATAACAAACAGTGATTAATGCTCGAAGTAAGTCCTAAATATAATACAAAAACAAGAGTTGGGCAAATCACGGTTACCTCCTGGATCGCACCCAAGAGGTGGGATCAGGTGCTAATGTGGGAGCTAAGCATCCCTGTTGACGGTCACACAAGGCCTGGTGAGCCATTGTCTTGATCAGGTAAATCGGACACAGACATCGGGATGATCTCAAGATCATGGTGTGACAATTAGCGCCTATAAACTAATGGTTGTTGAACACCATATGTCAGTGCTTGTGTTCGAGGGATGATAGGTTTTTCATTCATAATTTTGGTATCTAATGTGTTATATCATACGACATAGAATTTATACGCGAACATAATCTGCTTTAAAACGTGATGTTGAAAACCCACTGCAATACAACTTTGTCTGTAAGTTAGTGTTGCCGGTCGATTCAAAAACTTGATTATACTCAGACAAGACTTCTTGCCATATACTTGAATAAGTTGAGAGACATACACAACATTATTGCGCACGGTGATGATGGATGATATAGTGTTTGGCTTTTTCAACAGACAGAATGGGTTGGAATAGTTGAACGATGGAGAAGACCTGATCTAGTCTCCCGTTTGTGTCGATAAAGCTGAGTAGTTAGTTTGCTCAGTGTAAAGAAGCTCAATGTTCACCAATAATATAATCATTAGTCAAGTAACGAAGCAGAACATTGTGAAGACTACGTGTTAGGTGTACTTTCTAAGGAATTTCTAGTTTTTCTCTTTGTTGATATCAATTTGCTAGAATGTCGGCATTGCATGGAACATAACTTAATCAAGGTTAAATGATAAAATAAAATCATTAGTCAATAATAACTTCGAAAATGCGTCTGACTCTAAACGAGCACCCGCTGAGATTTCTGTTCTTTTCATGGTAGAAGGCTTAGTGCTTAGAATTAATCTGCCTACATTAAAGAATATAATATAAATGGTAGGTCAGCTTTATATGAATGTGGATGTGCATCGCCGTTACATTTGTGCTTGGAATTGGGTGCCAACAACATCTACTTAATGTTGGAAGACCTGATTCTGTCCGAACTATCTCACAACGATAGCCTTCTGTGGTTACAATCGAGGAGACTTACCAATAGACAACTGTGTATTAAATTAATCAGACTTTTTCAGTCTAGTAACTTGTGTCTAGCTATTCCGAAGATGGGGTTTTAACAAATAATTTTTTGACCATGCGAATAACTCTGTTAAGAACTCAAAGGGGTGGAATATTTTCCCTTTTTATATACAACTTCAATATAGTTTAAATGTAATGCAAACACACTAGATTATATATAATGTGGTTACTTAAGCCTAGGTGCGCGAGAATTAATGGTATCTTATCGGTGTGTACAGGTTGTTGTAACGGTAGATAATGTAATACAGAGAGTGATTGAAACAGTCCAATATGTTTTCTGGAGTGTTGTTGATAATGTGAGAAGGGTTGTGGGATTCACTCAAAACTTCCTCCTGGGATAGATAAGTGTCTTTAGAGCTTACTCTTTAAAAGAATCTCCAAAATTTTGAAGGGTTTACCCCACTATTATCATAGGCAATACTGGTGTAGGTTGTCGAGCCATACTTCCTGAAGTTGGGGCTCTCCTGACACACAAAACCGCAAACAAGGGGAACGAGCAGCTTAAGCTCAAACAATTTTATCGTGAGAGCTCGGATAAAGTACAAGGGGCGTGGTTGGAGTAGCCTCCTTATAACTAGTGATGTGGCTTAGCATATATCTTATTTGGTCTTTGGTAAGGTATTCAATAGAATTGAAGTTTTTTGAGAGAGAGAGAGTCCTTCATCATAGAGGTACAGTAGTGTTCAATATTCTTCCGATTACACCCAATTGGACCTCGGCGATACTTTAAATTGTGTTTAAAACTTTTGAAGCATCATTTTTTTGATTACGAACTTTCGTCTTTGGAAAAGGGCAGTAGGATTGTAATGTACGATACCAAATGTGGAGTTAATACCTAAGACAAGGCTTCGGTTATTAATTTAAAAGTGCAGTTGTAGTATATTCTAGCGAGTTCGTTTTACACGACAAAAACAACTATTCGTTACCCAAAGATCTTGTTTTGTCAGCGTGGGGAAACCCAGAACCATATTCGTCATAATGTATTTTTCTGTCTAATTTTGCATTGATCACTTCCGGTTTATTACGAAATACATTGTACGAAGCGATTGAAAAATGAGTTTCATTTAAGCGGATTTTGGTACGATTACGTGTCTAATTTACTGGCGGGACTTTCAATAATCTTCTTTTATATCCTTTTAATTTGGGACACATAGTTTTTCTGATAAGGTATCAAGTTTTTTCTTCTTTTTCATTGTATTGAGTCCGCAATTTTCGTCTGGTCATAAGAATTGTTTCGTTTACACGAAATTCATTCATATATCGAGAGATTTATGAGAGATTTCTGCTCCGCCTAAGTGATCAATAATGAACCTTTGAAGGTTTCTCAATGTTAAGTTTGGGAGCCATTAGTTGAAATAAAGCTTTATGATTTTAGAGTTTCCTACCATATTTCTATTCATACACTATATTTACATCACGGTCGTATAATCGATATGTGGGAGGGCTCGGAACTGTAGTTCACAGAAGAAGAAAAGAACAAGAAACAAGTGGATGGATTAAGTATTCTACATATTTTTGGTCTCAGAAGTGATTTATGCACCTTGCTCAGGTAGTGTTCCTTCTCGCTTAGTAGCTATTTATAAGAGCTTTGGGTAAAATCGACTTAGCGATTGGCTAAAAATTGTGTCACAGAATTAGCCGAAGCAAATGGAACAAATTTCTTGGAATCGTCGAAGGGCGGGTGTACCGGTCAACAAGGGGATGCTTCTCATACCTATTTGGTACCGTGATCCAACCTCCTTTAGTTTGACGCAGGGGTGCGATTGTTCAATAATTGTTGGTCACTCTAATTCTTGATATATATTCTGTACTGCAGTTTCGAGTCGCGAAGGCTTCACGCGATATTGTTGAAATTACGCTGTTTACCAGATTTACTAAATGCTCTTACATTTAGATTACGTAAGGCCCTTTTTCAAAATTACTATGCAACCCAATATATACAGAATCATATTCTTTTGATTTTTTAAAATAAGAAGAAGAAGCCTATGTTTTGTAGTTTTTACTGAACAAATGCAATTCGTTGATTTATATTTTGAACGTGATATCAACGTCCCTTACGTGTTATTAATGGTGCATCAAAATGGGTCCTGTCACCTTTGTCAGCGTCCATGTCGTTCTCCTCTGACGCATTATGTTGATTTTCGGATAGGGGTTCTTTTGAGAGATAGAGGAATATCAATATACAGTTGGTACTCTCATCACATTGGTTCAAGATGAGCCAGTTATACACACGGTCTGCTTGCAGGGGAAGCAGGACTAGATGTTGGAGTCCAGTGTGGAGCCTTAAGTGACTAGTCAGGTTCGTCTGGAACTAGTCTGAGGAATATGGAAATAATAAAGCTCTAGTAAAAATTGGCTTAATTTTGATGTAACTCACCAGGTCTGCGCTCTTACTTAATGAGCACAAGAGAATATTTCAATAGAGTTCAATATGATTCTCTAAATTCTGAATTGGACCATGTGGAAGAACGATAATCTGAACTTCTAGGATTGACGGAGATGTTTTGTATTTCGAAACAATTCACGTGATGGATTGTACACACTAGGCAGTTGAGAGTCGAAGTGTACACATGTCAGAATTAACAGAGAATTAATATTTGGACAATAAAACCGACTATTTTCCTGAAAAGACTAATGGATCATGTTGGCGGTATGGTAAGGAAATGTTAATCACCATCTCCCCTCTTTTTTTTGGAACGCATGTGACAACTGTGTCTGGAGCGATAATAAAAAGTATTATCATAATCTTACATTTATGTTTATTAAGGTCGAGGCTTTGATCATTAATATATACAAATTGCATTTGTCAAAAGTTACGAGGTTAACTAAATTAACAAGGGTCGAATTTCGGCGAGCCAATTTTGGATTAAGAGTTCTCAACTGTTAACTAATTCGGATCGATCTATTTAATAAGTTTACATCAAACTATATAGTTAATACGCACCTACGAAGTTTTCTTAACTAACGATATTAGATAAGATTGACTTCAATTCGTCTTTTTGAGTTAGGTATTATTATTCTTTTAGGAGAAATCTGGTCAATGTACAAAAACTATAAACTTTAGTAACCAGCGAACGGACGGCGTGTATTGAGATCTTACACAGTAACACTCAAACGTTTATTTATAGAGAGTTGAAAATATAAAATTGACAAGAACTAATTTTTTTAAGAGCGTTCCTTTGGTTGATTTAAGTACCTGCACTGTAATTGATGATCCTGATAAACTCAGAGCATGAACTTTTACAATTTGCCAATATGTGGCTCCTGTTCAGTGTTGAGCCGTGGTCTCGGGCCCATGTGTGAAAACACATTATTGGGCCAAGGTTTTTTCTATTACTTAGCTGGTTGTGATTAACTACCCACAGTCCACATGAGTTTACTATTTCAAAATTTAACTGGGAGTATACAAAGAGGAAAATCTTAAGATTATGTGCGCGACAATTATTTGGGCAAATTTAAGAATTACTAGTGAAATTTCAGGTTCTCTTTCTTAGTGGACCACATCTTGTGGGTTCGAGGTGAGTGAGGAGCGGCAAAAAAGCTTCCCCAAAAGTAGATTTCCTCCTGGGTATAATGGGAGTTCTGAGACGTCCCAGACTCCTGCCATTGTGCGTATAGTGGGCGGCAAATATATGTACATACATCAGGAATTTAGTCAGACCAATAAAGCAATCGTTTCTTTATTTTAATGCTATTGATATCATGTAAAGATTGAGTGAAAACATTATAACTAATCTTCTTTTGAATGAGTAGGGAGCCCTCTCTACTTTATTTAAACAATTGTAAATTACATCATTGGGACTACCCATATGGTGGAGTAGAGATCTTATTATGGTTAAATTTTTAGGGGGTTGGGCTCGAAATAAATATTATGGTCATTGAATAAAGAGGGACCACTTTTATTTTGTTTAATAATATTGAACAACTATTTGCATATATGAGCTACTCATATCGTTATCCTTTGTCGTTTCCGTTGAACCAATTGGAAACATTTTATCTAACGGTAATTTTTCTGGTGATAGAGGACTACCACAATCAATTTATTTTCCAAAATTTTTTACATTTGTATGATGAGCAATCTTCTCGTCAAAAACAAGGGGCAACATTAGTTACATTCAATTTAAAATATTTTTCAGTCCATCTGGCTGCAGTGTACTCAGGGGAACTATATGGGATGCATTGGGACCCGGAGTTAAAAATCTGCCCAAAAAAAGTGACCAATTCTTTTTCCCTTTTAACATCTGGTAGGTTAGACTCTTTACATAACCGTACATGCCTGATTTAGCAGTAAGGAGAACAGTCAATACGGTCAAGTGGTGATGGTACGAGAGGCGGATTAGAAAGCTCTATGATTCAAATATTGATTCTGTATTAATTTTTTGGATATTGGTAGACATTCCGGGTAGGGGTTCTGACCCGAAGGGTGGTTACGCAATTTTAAGGCATTCTTTGAGTAACATAGAGGTGTACATTACTGTTTAGATAAGAATCCATATATGATAAGAGCCTTATATTTTTACAGGAGTTTTGCTCAATTCGATGTAAATTAAAACTCGACATAGATAATTGGAAACCATGAGCTGAACCGTTTTCTATTATAATTTGTAATTTTTCTTGGTGTCCCTAGGTAGAGTTTTGGTATTGGGTGGGGGCTGAATAATGCTGAAAAGAGTCTACGATGAAAATCTGTGATTAACAAGTATGTGAAGATTTTTACTTCTTCTTAGTAATAATATTTGTTAATTCTTTTCAATTTGTATGAAGCATCTTTAGGAAGCAGTGGGGTCATTGCTAAATTTTCAGCGTCCTATGCACCCCTTATGAGCAGGGCCTTAAAATGAACCCAATTTGTCCAAAACAATTTCTTTTTCTTTTAACAACCAACCATACATGCTCTGAGAGAAACTAAAATGTCACTTCGCGTAGATGTCTTGATGTTGCAGACTATAAGACCTTTTAAACCAAAAATTTTGTAAAGAGTAAATTGGTGATCCCCTGGCGCGTCAGGGGTCTTCCATGACTCTTGCCGGAGAGGCTGAGACTCTTAAACTTGGAACATGAGTGTAGTATGTGTAAACATTTTTGAAAAAAATCATCTTTCTTTAGTGCTGTTTTCGGAAGGATATTTCGTTATTCTGAAGGGCCACGTTGGATTTTGGGAGTAAATTCATAAAATCCTTGAAAGAATTGGGAGATCAGTAGTCAGGTTGGTTTTAGCTCCCTATTTTTATAGGCGACCTTCATACAATTTTGTATGACAGGGCCTAGTCTCCGCCAGGTTTGAGGAGGGTCTTAATCTCTTAAAAGAGGAGCAGGGTGCTAAAGATACCTTGGCCTAGGTTAGTCGGCTATCCAAATTCTATCCAAGACCGCCAAAGATAAATGGTGAAGTCTGAGAGCATTGTAAATAGAGACATAGTCCTACTGAGGGGAGACTAAACACAACAAATAAAAGTAGAAAAATTATTGGTGGCCAGGAAATTTTCAAATTGAGAAGCTTTCATTTGGGCTATAACAGACGTGAATTAATCAAGGACAGTTAGTAAATGTATGAACAGGGTTAGTTGGACTTTCTCATAGTTTGTGTTTTTTTTATAAGCAGCCTTGCGATTTTTCTTTTTTTCTTCGCTAACTCTCTTTTTTTTTTTGTACTATGCTGCTTTAACTTCCGGACAACGGCATAAGAGGAGGCAAAGTTGGATGATTATATTGAGGATAGGGGAACATTGGGATAGCAGCAAGTATGTACACCTAATAGAAAAACAACAGGACATATATCCACCTCTAAGATCTTCATGTTGTCACTTCTCAAGTCGAAAAAAAAAATCTTGGTATAGAAGCAAACCCTCTTGGTGGAGGCGACCCTGTGAATAGCGGGTCGATATGTCACATGCGTTATTTAGAAGATCTTGTAAGATTTCAGGTTTGATTCTTCGGTGCATCTCCGACGTTCAAAGGACGCGATAAACTCGGGCACATCGAGGAATACACGTGGATATCCAGTTTGAGGTTCTTTTGGGGCGAGAAGTAATGGGTTACGGGGATGGGGCAAAAAACTCGCCTGCTCGAAAGGGGTGCCTGAGTAAATAGCTTAGATAGAACTAAATATAATTAAAAGCTGGTTAAGGGAAGGTTATCCAGCACCAGCCCGGAATATCGCACAAGGGCACCTTCACAATATGATTCAGACTTTTAGCTTGCTAGCCTACTCTTATACATCACGCAACAAAGTTACAGTGCGATAATCGGACACTTGGGCTTTCTTGTGTCGGGTAAGCGACCACTAATAAGAGGATGGAGAGCGCAAACGAATGATTGACATCCAACAATATCCCTTGCTAAGAATCAATTTGCAATATTCGCGTCAATAACCTGCGGTACGAAGCTTTGTCAAAAAAAAGCAGAATATGTTGGGCGGAATACAAATTCTTTGGGTCGTTAATGGGTTTTGAGAACCTTTCGTTTAACCTACAACATAAAATAATTGTAGAGAACTCCGTAGTAGATGTGGTTTTGTAAGTCTACTTGAAGAGCGACCCTCTGTGTATCGCAGTGCCCCCTCGCGCTTTACTAAGGAGGGTAAGCGGTTGGTGGCGCTTCTAAAACGCCCTTAACGGGGCGTCGGCTGTGGTACAAAACATTGTGATGCACTTAATCGGATACTCTTTTACTGGAACAGTAAGGTTTTAATATTAATTATTTAATTTTGCTTGAGAAGGCAATTTACATTTTTGTAAGAAAAAAACAATAGTAGTCCTGATCCGGTTTTCAACTGATCGATTTCCCATAAGGAAAGGATATACGAAAAATAGGTTTCTGGCAAGGTAAGAATTTAAAATTTAAATGTAATATGGACCGCTCTTAGGCCTTCTTGAAATTAGCTATTATGAATCTATGTTGGGAATTTTTTGTTCGAGAGTGATTCCTATATCTTGTTTTTAAGGGTCAAAGGGTGGTGAAGGTTAGCAACCGACGTAAACGATCTTGAGGCTGTTTTTTTGATCATATGTTTATGGGGGAGATTATAAATCTCAAAGCTCTATTGTCTAGAGATTTTAATCTCCAGATTTTACAATTTAAACAATTCACACTACTCCACAAAAAGAGCGACCGTTATTCGTTTTTAGGTGAATGGGGTGGTGCATAATAGGTCATAGAGTTACGTAATTATTTAATGGGTATTCAACAGAATATGAGAGGCTAGAAGAAGTGTATTGGTCATGATGGATGCAGAGAGTTAATCTATGGAATGTCTGTTCGTTGGTTCCGCGAATCCTGTGATAATTAATACAAAATGTTTTC
>CAJDSM010139058.1:588-11537 GCA_903981925.1 Ostrea lurida | reverse complement strand
AGTAGTTTTATCGTTTCATCAACATAGGGTAGATAACATTGAGCCCTACAAGAAGTGGGACCTCTACAAAAATCTACTCCGGCCCATTGAGCTTGTTATTTTATGACAGAAAAAAGATAAGAGATTCACTTGAGAGTCTTGAAATATACGTGTTACAGTTTTGTGTGCATAGAATAAGCGCACGAGTTGTCCTTTTCAAGGGGTCTAACGGTTAAATTGGAGATTATTGAAAAGTTTCTTTTAATATAAAACAATAAGGCTCACATATGTCAAGTTATTCTTATATCTGGGTTGGAATAAAGGGGTGGCAACTTAAAAACATAATGGAAATGTCGATTTCGTTGACGCCCACTTTTTCTGCTATTTAATGGAATATAATAGTCCTGTAATCAACAATGGTTAGGTTGCCTCGTATATATATTTTTATCTCGATTTTGTTTTTGTTTCTCATAATGCAAAACAAAGAAACATTTAAAATCAAATATAACCGATTAAGGCTAGAGAAGATGGGTGTGCGTAATGAATTTTATCTAATATTCGAATGTTGGTCCTTCAGCGCGAAGTTTTTTCTTGGCGCGGATTATAGTCCATATAGAAGCATCTTGCAGTCATGCACACTGCAAAATTTCACGATACTTTAGTACAGTAGAAAACGTATTAAACACCGGGAAGAGAGAACTTTTAATAAAAATTTTTTATTTAATCTAGATACTTTACTTTAGTATTTATCAAAGAACTAAGTCTGTTTTTTTATGCTCTTTAGGGCTAAAAATTTAATTAATGCACACTTCCTGGCCTATATAATATTTACAGTTAAGACTAACTAGACTTACTTCCCTTTGGCACGTGACAACAGTAGTGTAAAATGTTTATACTACATGTTTCGACACTCGATCCTATAAGGTTTTATATTGATCGAATGGAGTATCCTTGGTTGATATTTATAGTGATCTTTCCGAAACTTGTTATTAAGTTTGAATGCTTTATTATTTAAAATAAAAGCAAAGAATGAATAAAAAAATAAAAGTAAAATACGCTTATTGGGAAAATCAATTTTTAAAACTACACTGCTACACTATCAGATTTTTAATTTTTACATACGAATACTGTTGGATTCTAGTTTTTGAATCACACAATCTACTGTAAGATTCTCTGGTTTATCGGTGATTATTTTCCTTGTTTTTGTTATGGATTTGTCCTGCAATGTATAACTAAACATAAATTCTAGGTTTTGACTTCTTTTCACATGTTTCTACATACTATTTTAAATTAAAAAACTTCTCTAATTTTCTTTTCACCAACTTTATATTGTCTAAGGAATAAGACATAACGAATGGAATTTCGTAACAGGTAGTTAATAAAATTGTAATAGTTTTCTGGTGGAGAAAGGACAAACTAACATGCGCAAATCTTTCCGGAATCCGTAATATCCCTCACCAGAATTTCTCATAATTTAGCTGGCTATCCAGTAAACATGATGAAGAACTTTAGGGATGTAACCAGATCAGAAATATAATAGTTTATAAAAGCATGAACATTAAAGTAAATTTATGTACAACTTTTCTGTTTTTTTCTGGACGCTTTTAAGTACTCGAATTGTTTAGGACACGCCGAGGGTTTCAACTGTAAGATATCGGTATTATTTCTTGTTTGGAATCTTCCCTGTCGGTAATTGTGCGAAAAGCTTCAGAGGAATACCGTCACCGAAAATCTCCGGTTACTTGATTCGTCACATCACAATACAGTGAATCGTCGTGTTCAGTCTGCTCACTGAGGGGGTCGTCACCCTGCTAGATAGCCCACTGGAGTGGGAGTGTCACTTCTTAACAATCGGCGTTTTGCCAACGGTCTTAATCCCCGTGTATTTAAATGCTACCAAAATAGTGTTCCTAAATTCTTGAATATCAGACAAATGAAGAGCAACAATGATACGATTGTCTTATTAAATTTAAACTGTAAGAACGAGGACAAACCTGTGCCATAATTAAAGATGGCCAATTTTGTTGGATGGTACTCTTTCCACCGCCAATTCTGACACAAATTGTCGAAGCCTCCATTGGATACTGCCTCTCGTCATCTCACGCCAAAACGATTCAGAGTCCAAAAATAAAAAAATAGAAAATGTCCTAAGGTTGGGGATATCTTATGTATCTAGTGTATTAAGGCAATTCAGGGTTTATAACCGCAACATATGCGCGCCTGTTCTTGTTTTCCCATGCGTTCGAATGGGTCATTCTGTTTCTCCCATGCCGGCGTTTCCTCCGACACAAGTAACATTTTCTAGAATACCCTGTGCACCGGCAATGAATCGAGAAGGTAATACAAAACAACCGAAGTTATACGTAAATTTTTGGTAATTTCCTTTTTGTCGGAACATATCCATCGCGGGAAGGATTCTTTTACACCAAACCTGTTCATCTGTCAAATTTGCTCTGTCATCACATTTATAAGAAAGCGATAAACCAATATGAAAGGCACAAACAACAGAGGCCAACATAGATCGATCCCGTTCTGGTGTAAAGCAAGGAATTGGAATAAAGTATATGCAGGTCCTCTCTTATGTTCCCTCACTCATACTTTTAAATCGTAAATGAAAATTACCATGGAAATTATCCATAACCAACATATCTCGTAATCACTCCACTCTATGAAGACAGAATTACCATTCATATGGCGACAAATAAAAGAAACGGTCTGACAAGCTCACTGTTCACACATTTCCTGACTTTTTTCTTTCTCTGTGTGGCAGGATAACAGTATTGTGTAGGATTCCTTCTCATTTGCTCCTTCATATGTACATAATCTTATCGTAATGAGTTATATTAATTCACAAGAATCGTATTGACTGTCGTTTAGTTTCATTGGAACTATGATGAAATATAGAGGTCAATTGGACAAATCATTTTCCTTTCTATTTGGGTTTAGCGATTCTTTTACATCCTTATCGATGGATATATTTTATATACCGCACAAGAATAATTAAATGAATTGAAAAGACAAGAGAAAGATATTTTTAAAACAAATGAAAAGGCGGGGCAAGGGTACCAAGTCTGTTATTTTAGACTCCCACCACTGATTAATAAATATTACCTAGATACGATTCGTCTAAATTACTTCCATCATTTTCTATTCCAGGCGCTACAAACGAAGTAATCTATTCGAAATCTAAAAAACATATGAACTTTCACACCGGATGAACGAGTTGTCAAAATTACGCACTATAGTAAATTTTGCAGAACTTAAAAATTTAAGATAGAGAGGAATATCATACAAACATTACCTCTCTGATGTAATTGTATAGTGTTGTGGCAAATGTAATGACATTATGTGTACCGACCTTCGACTCTTCTTTACTTGTCACCACTAACACAACTAGGTTAACACAAAAAAGGGAGGAAATGTTAAGTGAAGATAAGATATTGGATCGGAGGGGACCTCGTGCCAGCGATTCGCATGTGGCATTTTCATTTTCTTAGATATTTTAGTTAATAACATTCAAAAATAAGATTAACTGGGTTATTACCACCAAAATCACATGTAGAGGGCCAAGTCCTCTTTAAATAATTTCATAAAATGAATTATTTTATAAAGAAAAAAACAACATCTAAAAAGATAGTTAAAAGTTGCATAATTGGAGCCCCACAAACTACCCATTTTTATTTTTCTATAAAAAACCAAAAAAATAACTGGGATCAGGGACCACCGCCAAGGTAGAGGATGGGCACGATTCAAAATTAGATTCGCTGAGAAAAATAAGATCGGAAAATAATTTTTAATTCTCTAGTTTGACACGGGGCATCGCGCCGTTTATATGGGAAATAAGCAAAAAAAATATTGAGGAAATGATCCACTTCACAGCTCATATAACCACAATACACCGTTAGGAGTTCCCTTGGTATAATTTTGGTAGGGGCGTATTCTTGCGTTTTATGATAAACAAAAACTCAGTTAATATAATGTTATTAAGTAAGTCCCGCGTTAACAACCACAATAAATGATGTTATGACACCACTCCGTTAATGCCTTCCGATTAAAATGTTGAATAATAGAAAGATATTTAAGACATTAGGGAGGAGACCATCAATATATAGGTAAATAGACGCAGGCTCCCGGAGCCTCTGAGGTTGTTAATATTTTCGGTGGGTTTTTCTAATCCCTTTATTGCATTTAACAGCTATAACGCACGGTCATTCAAAAAATCATAATATTAGGGAGGGAGTGAGAGTAATGGTTATTATGACAAAGTTAAATTATGAACCAAGTCTCTGACCAATCACCTGTATTATAATTGTTGTGAAGTCGAGGAGAGTGAGAAAGGAAATAAGAGAGAACCCTCCCTCCTCTCAACAAACAACACCAGGTCTTTTTTTATACGGAGCGAGGAGGAACACCAAAGAACAGAGATAAATTCCATTCCTCTAACATCACTCCTCCGGCAGTACATTGGCTTCACATTTTTTTCTATATTTCAATATTTCCGCGTTCATTGAAAATCTTATTGTTGCTCCAAAATTAGATATATCGGTGGTTATTTGATTAACTGTATTCCTCTGCTTGAGTGCCTGTAAAGACCTTAAAGCTAAGTGTGAACCAATTAAAACAAGAAAAATCTTCATGTTTGATTATTTGTGGTTTAAATTTGTAATTATTAAGGAGGGTATTATATAAAATTGAGCCCTCCCCAAAATGTAATTGGGACAATGATACGAGTGTCATATTATTCGGGAATATATTTTATTACAAGAATAATATTCACAGGGAGAGGCTAGCGTTCTTTTATATATATACTAAAAATTTGGATCTTGGTGTAAATACGATTAGTGGCGGACTACACCATATATACACAAGAGGAACTAACAGGAGGCATAATAGAGAGTTCTGAAAACGTGACTCTAACGAGCATATATACCTAATAGCTAATTGTTAGTTCGTTCACTGCACATCCCGCCCACGGGTTGATCGGCAGTGTCCTTTTAACCCTGTCCTCGTATCCGTGGTAGCACGCTTTATTCATTGCTTAGACAAGGACTTTGATTCATATAGTTTTAAAGTATTTTAGCATATCTTATAATTTTGGTATGGTGGGCCTCTTATAATTCCTAAATTTAATGAAATTTAGAAGATTCATCCATTGGTCAATAGCATTTTAGTCATTTTGTTAATAGGTTTGTTCCTCCACTCCTAAAACCACTCAACAACCTACTTCATTGCATTATTACCTCATATCGTATTAATAGGAACAAAAAATACTAGTTGTCTCTTACACTCTCTCTCCCTTTTGCATTTTTCCACTCTAGTTTATATTTCAAATAATACACCATCAAAAGAATATTATCGTCATCAATGTATGTATGAAAAAGAATCACTCGACGACACTTTCATCAACTAAAAATATTATTTGTTTATTTTGAGACATTAATACTCTTGTGGATTAAGAGAGCATATTTATTAGTGAAGTTCTCGTCAAATCAATAGGACTATGGGGTCAAATCTCAGTTTTTAGATCTTGGGCATCAGAAATACTTCGTTCAGGCCCGGATGATTAGGTGGGCGCAAAATGATGGATTAAACTATTAATATTATATTTAGCATATAACACACGCGGGCGGTTATACCTATAGTGTTTAAAACTTGTTTTATATATACAACTTTTATTGCCTTTTTTTTGTTTTAAACTGTTTCAATTGGGTACATTTTTATTGTATAATTTCATTTAAAAATCTAGCGGATATAATCACATACAACATAGAAGACAGATAGATAACACAAAATTTATACATACTCCCTAGGTTTCTGCCATGTGGTGTATGGCCCAACCGCTTTGTCCTTGACCTCACTTACATAATTTCAAATCTTATATTTCTATATTAGGAATACATTATATTTTCTATTTATGGCTATTGAAAAGTAGCTGTAACAGCCAACTTGAAAAAAACAAAACCTCTTGTTCTTAATGGGGCAAAAAAAAAAAACTGCGCAACACAACAAGGAAGAGGGAAAATAAAATTAAAGTACCCCAACTACATTTATACACCGAAATGGGAAAATCTAAATATAGGGGCTCCTGCTTAAGGTTATGATTTGAATGAACTAACAAAACCTGTATGCTTATTCATAGCGATTGTTGTATTTGGGATTAAAAAAAAAACCTTCATAGCGGGCACAAATCGGTCAAAAAACTTAGTCATTTTCCCTTTTTTTTATTTTCTTTTACTGATAGAAAATTTGGTTATAAAGTTATTCAGTAAATCAAGCTTTATATTCAATAACTAAGCATTAGCAGACCATGTCCATATTAATCCACACCCCATGTCATCGGAGCTTATTGAATAAAATTTCTACCTAATTTTTCGCCCTTCTTAAATTTGGGTTTGGGGTTTGGGGGGGGTGGGTGGGTTATTAGTTATTCTTCCATATTTTTTTTTCTTGCCCTCCCAGTTTTTCTGAATTTTTCCCGAAAAAATAGATCGGGGGTCACTGGCAAAAGGCAAGAATTGCCCTCCCTTCACAGTCTTTTATGGGCCGGCGCCGTATGCGGGGGGAAAAATACCCCCTTTGTTTCTCTTTTTAAGAAGAAAAAAGGCGAGGGATTTTCTTCTTCTATTATTTTTTTAACTTCTTTTTTTTAAAATAATTCCTTTTCTCCTTCCAACACAATTGCTTCAATGCATTTCTTCATAATCCCCTCTGACCAAACGTTTTGGTATTCCTTTCCTGCCTAAAACAGATAAAAAAAAGTTGTGAAAATTATTATGCCTTTGGGGCCATTGGGGTGCGTTTTTATTTAAATAAATAAAACGGGGAATCCCTCCGTTATTTAAAAAGTTCCTCCTTATTACTTTTTTTGTCCAAACAATTCTACCCGGTCCGCCTTTTTCAAACTATGGGACCTGGGGTTTCTGGCGGAATTTTTTACAAAATTAATTCAACTTTTCGCTTTCCCATAAATGTCTGGAAACTTGGGAATTTTGTTCAAAAGTGGAGCTAACCCATTGATGTACCGGGAATTATACTTTTAGCTTGGTGTACACTTTTGGGGACTTTTTGATACAAAAAAAACCAAAAACAAAGAAACAAAAACCAACTGTTCCCCGTGCTCATTTTCTTCTTATTTTCCCCCCCCCTCCCCCCGCCATACTTAGAATATTGGGGGAAAAAAAAACACCACCAAGACGGGGGGCGGTTCAATGTGTGCTACCCCGCTCACCGGGCGGTTCCGGGCGAGAGCGGTCGGTTATATCAGCGTTTCTCGTATATTTAATATGCTACCAATTTAATTAAATTTTTACATTAGATGGTCATTTAAATATATTTATAAAATTAACTATATAAATATATAATTTTAAAAATTAAGTTTTTTTGATTGTCATAAAAATTTTATTTTATTTTATTTCGAAAAAACTTTTTAGGGGGTCAATGGCAAGAGGGATCACCGCCACCGGATGAAAAAAAACGATCCTCCCGCTATCTTGCAGTCATGGTTCTGACGAATGTGCTATAACACGTTATATACTTTATTCACCCCCCCCTATTTATTATTGTAATTTCAAACCCGCTATGCGTGCAGCTTCTTCTCTTCTGGACGGGTTGCGGGGGCGGTGGGGGGTGTTTGCTCGTGGGATAACCGGGAAATCCGATACTTAATTAACAAAGGGATTAATTATTCCCCTCCCAAAACAACAGACAAAACGGAGATAAAAACAGCTCATGGGGGGCATTGATTGCCGCTACTTCATCGGTATGGGTTCTTTCCTTCTTCCCCTCTCCTCTTTCTCAGGGTGGTACCCCAAGATATTGCATCGAAAAAAAAAATCTAAAATAACTTGCAAATCCAAATAATTAATCCTCTAGC
The DNA here is from genome assembly GCA_903981925.1 of Ostrea lurida. Taxonomy (NCBI): domain Eukaryota; kingdom Metazoa; phylum Mollusca; class Bivalvia; order Ostreida; family Ostreidae; genus Ostrea; species Ostrea lurida. The sequence continues at coordinate 3,685 of CAJDSM010139058.1, read as the reverse complement.
CCCCTCAATCGTTTTGTTAAGGCTATTGAGAGGCCCCCCTTTTCCTGTCTGGGGCGGCCGCCCGCGCCATTGTTGGTGAAAATTCCTATTCGAGTTTACCCTTCCTCGCCCGCCCCCGGCCCTTTTTTTTGGTTATTATTGCGGCAGGGGTGGGGGGGGGGGGGGGGGGTTCCGTGTTTGTGGTTTGCCACCACCTGCTGAAACTGCGACACACCAGTAATGCTTGTATCGAATTTCCAATAGCTTGAAAAAATAAAAGTTTAACAAACACAAAATCCGAAAAAATTTTTTGGTGGGTTATTACAATAATATAAATGGTTTTATTATTTTTTCATTCTTTTTCTCATGTTCCAATAAGCTACGGAGGCCAAACGATTTAACTCATTACGAAGAACGTACATTGAAAGCAATTGGAGAACCACACTAATCTGATGCATCTAGGAGAAAGGTTCAGGAATGTGCTACAGTGAGCTTGTCAGAAGTTTCTTGTTTCCAATATGTAAATTCTTTGTCTCTATATATGATTACAGGATTGGTTAGGAATTCCATTTGTATTTTGATTTTTCATTTAGCGGAATTTAAGAAATGAGAAGGAACATAGGTTAGGACGCGTATACTGTATTCATTCGGCTTGTCTTAACCAGAGGTATTGTTGGGGCCCTCTGTATGTCTTATGTGACCTCATTATGGTATATAAACGCTCAAAAAAAATGTGAGTGCAGAGCGACAATTTGACAAAATGAATCTTCTATTTTCTGTTGTATAAAGCTCGGTGGTTTTCCGCAGGTTTCACTTACGTTCACCTCGGTGTTTATACGTTTTAATCCTTCTCATTCATGTGCGTGCACAGGTATCTAACAGTCTGGCAAAGGCCCCTGGGAAAAGCGATGGACATTGAAATGGAAAAGAGGCGGGCTCGGGATGGTGTTCGGTTTAAATGATTGCCTTTACACTGTCTGTTCCAATGACTCATTTTTTTTATGGATCGGAATCGTTTCTGGATGACGAGAAGGCAGATCGGCAATGGGAGCTTTCGATGTGGCAGACTTCGAAAGTACCACCAACAAAAATTGGATCTTTATTTTTGGCTGGTGTCCTCGTTCGTTACAGCAATCGGTATAAATTGTTGCGGGTCTCATTTGTCTGTATTCAAGGAATAGGATACACTATGGTTGGAGCATTTTAAATACACGAAGACCGTTGCGCAAACGCGATAAAAATGGGAACACTCCCACAGTGGGCTATCTAGGCAAGATAGACCGACCCCCTCCGTGACACTGAATCACGAGAGGTCACTGTATTGGAGACGGACAATACCGGATTTTCGGGTGACGTATGACGTATTCCTCTGAAGCTTTCGCACAACCGACAGGGAAGATTCCAACAAGTAATACCGAATACGTGAGAAACCCGGTGCCTAAACAATCGAGTACTAAGCGTCGAAAAAACAGAAAAGTTGTACATAAATTTACTTTAATGTTCATGCTTATAACTATTATATTTCTGATCTGTTACATCCCTAAAGTCATCATCATGTTACTGGAAGCCAGCAATACGAAATTCTGGGAGGGATTCACGGATTCCGGAAGATCTGCCATGTTGTTTGTTTACAGAATATACATTTTAAACACTGTTACGAATCCATTCATTTATGCATTCCTTGACAATAAGTTTGCAAAAGAAATTAAGAAGTTTTTAAAATTATGTAAGAAACAGTGAAAAGAAGTCAAACCATGTTTATTGTTTGTTACTTGTCAGGACAATCCATACAAAAACAAGGAAATATCACCGTAAGAGAATCTTACAGTGTGTGTGTAAAAATAGAATCCAACAGTGTATGTAAAAATATAATCTTATGTACAGTGTATTTAAAAATTGATTTCCAAAGCGTATTATTACATGTATCATCTTGTTTATATACATTCAAGATTTAAAATTTCGAAGACACTAAAAACAAGATACACGCATGTAGACCTATAGATCTCGAACATGTAGATAACATTACCTACTGTTGTCACGTGCCAGTAATAGTTTCATCCGTAATTTTTCCAGTGCATTAATAAATTTTACCTAAAGCATAAAACTGACAGTTAGTTCTTTGTTCCAAGTGATCTGTAATAAAATTTTTAGTCCTTCCCTGTAATACGGTTCTACGGACTAATATCGAATGCAGCATGACTGCATGCTCTAATGACTAAATCGCGCGAAAACTTCCGCGCTGAAGCTGCACATTCGTTTAGATAAATTCAATCGCACATTCTCTAGCCTTTCTTGAATGCGGGAGAACAACATCGAATATATTACGGCAACCTCCATTTTTATATATCAAATCAAAATGCTACAAAATCCATTCATTGTTTTTCCAATAAATAAGAATAAATAAGCATTTGATAAAAACAATATCTCCCAATAGTAAGTCTAAAACATGCCAATCACTAACAACTTACACAATAGTTGGGAGAGTCCATTTTGTACCAATTTCATACTTTTGGTGAACGAAATACATTTTAGTCACCTTTCCCGAGCTTGCCGGAAAGACTAGAGAAGTTGCAAATGAGAAAAAAAGTCTCAATCCCAGAAGTCCCTCATCACCGATGGACAGAACTGAGATAATTTACAACTTTACATACCTTCGAAATCTGGAGATGTGACTTTACGAGATCTCCGCCATATTTGATGAGAGACTTTTCGGAATATGATACGATTTTTTAGACGAATATGCAGTCTGCTCTGACCTTTTTTGCATGCTTTAGTCACCAGAGATACACCACGTTCAACGCAACATACGCGGGTTCGGTGCAGTTGGTACGCGGGTTCGGTGCTTTACCATTGATTTCACGGTGCAGGTAAATATTTCAAGAGATATTTCCCCTAAATACATGTATTGCAAATATCAGAAAAGTAATGTGCTCACGGGTTGTCGGAGAGTCCATTCTATCAACTCATATTATGTAGCGGTAGAAGTAAGCTATAGGAGTCGGGAACATTCGTGGACAGTGTGGGCACCATGCTCTCCGGTCGCATATTCACATAAATTTCTCTTCTATATTGAATGGGGGGCAAAAAAATATGCACCTTTTGCACCGAACATCCGAAT
>CAJDSM010139052.1:0-17304 GCA_903981925.1 Ostrea lurida | reverse complement strand
TGGTGTGCAATTTTCAGCAAATTGCTATATCAATGGGTAACAATCGGACCTGTCATTACAATCAATGAGTGGTCATGTTTATCGCAGTATTTCATCCTCTAATTAAATTTGTAATCTGAAATATTTAACATTGATCCCCACATTAACTACACCACCGGGTTGTGTGCACTTCTGCATGGCACCAACTATACATAAACAGGTCACAATTTTTTAGTAGTAAAATACATGATGGATCAGAATCTACAAAGGAAATATATGATGGGTTATGGTTTTTTCAAATATTGAAATATATGATGGGGGTGTTTTTTGAACAATCTCAGCGGGACGTCCTTGTAGCCCAAGAAAGTGTGGGTTTGAGGCCCCCGGGAGTAAATTTACTAATCGCCAGTATCAGCCATGACAACACACTAATCAAATGTGTCACAACATAAAGAAGTTAAGCTGTAATCAGAAGATGGTTGCAGTGGGCTAAATTTTAACAAAAATCTTGTAGACGATTAGAGTGAAAATTTTGAATGCAGAATTCATTTAATAATCTGTGTCTGGTACATTGTATCGTTTGAAAATAGCATCATAGTTTTGAGGAATATGTAAAAAGCCTACATCCTTACTTGGGGCATAGTGCACTCAGTTCGAGTGCGAAGCAGAAACAAAATTTTGAATCTTAGTCCCATGTAAGATATTTTGTGAAGAAGGGCCACTTGTTTTGACTACCCCTGGAAAGAGATGATCATAGTGACAAGAAACTTTATGATATGTTTCAATAGTTCATGAATTAACTCATAAAATTCTTGACAGTCATAAAAGTGGTTCATGAATAAAATAATTTAAACATATTCATAACTCATACTAATATTGTTCATAATATGGAAGGGAATGTTATGAACTTTATTGTCTCTGAATAATTTCAAACTTTATTCATGAACATTTATGATGGTCATGAACATTCAGATTCTTTCATGAAAGTTTTGTTCATTTTTTTTCTTTCATAAAAGAGTTATTGTTCTTGTGGAATGTTATGCCAAAATTTAACATATAATAAAGCTGCATTTCATAATAAACAATCATTTTTTGATACAAGACATAATTTTGTTTGTATTGAAATCTAAAAAAAAAAATTTAATGGTCGATTGGCCCAAACTCTGCAAACCCTAACCCAAACCATGAAAATAGCTTTGATCTTTATAAAAACTTAAAGAAGAATTAAATCTTATCAAATTTCACTATAAACATTTCACCACTATTATGTTATTGACTATGATAAGTTTACAAGAAGAGGGGCATTGCAAATGCTGAAGCCAATTACCTTCTTAGAAATAGAAGTGTGATCAAGGTGTGAACCATATCTAACGACACTCATCTGAAATGTAGTCATACACATGTAGCCAGAGAAGGAACATGATATGCAAATGCTGCTATTGTAGAATCTTCTCGAATGTTTATCTACTCCTAAAATGTTGAATATTCATGAATCTTATTTCATGAATATATAATATGTTATGATTTCAATGAAGTGTCCATAATATTTTCATGGAAACTGGTTCTGAAATATAGTTCATGAATTTTTCACAAGCGTATGAGTTGTTCACTCAAATTTAATGTTAATGATGCTGATGAAAAACCAACTGCAGAATATATTATGTACTCAGAACCTCTGGAATCCTCAAAATGAGCTAAAAATATAATGTGCCCATGTGGCAATTGTCCTGCCCTTTCATTGAAGTCACTGTATTGTAATAGCTCTCCATTACTTTGAAAAAAAAAGTAAATCCAAATATATTCAATTTCTAAAGTTTAAAATTTTCAAAATTCATGGGAGAGACTTGAAGCTTAAAGCCCTGCTTTGATTTGTCTTCGAGCTTTTTGGGCAATTCTGCAAAACTGTTGCTTGAAATTTCCTAGATGTCCTTTTTTAACACAGTATATGAAACTCATGCAGTAATTTAAGTTATGTGACTCAGTTCTTAATGTAATTGTGGGAATGGAAGAAATACTCTGTACCAGGTACTTCTTCTACCTGTACTTTGTTCTCAGTATGAGGAGTTAATAATGCTGAACAAACCTTAGCCCTTGGCACTGTGGCCATGCTGCATCAGGTCTAATAGATATACAACATGAATGGGATGTCTCTATAATATAATCATATACGGTACCAAATTTTTGATGCACCAGATGCGCAATTTCGACAAAATTAATATCTCTTCATGGATGTTCAAAACCGAAATGTTGGAAATCTGAAACATGAAATTAAAACTATAAAACAAGAGCCCAAGGGCACCATCGTCACCTGAGCACAGCTGCTTCACTAAAAAGAGCAGTATTTTGGATTTGAGAATGTCACTGTGGAACTAAATCTAACCTATGTCGGGTGGAGGCATTATCTGAACAACTTAATATACTCCATATCAGGAAAGCTTTCAGGTAAACATCAGATGAAAAAGATTTTAAAGAATTCTCTATATATATGCATGTAAAACGTTGATCCCTATTGGGCCCCATCATACCCGGGGGGTCAATGATTTGGAACAAACTTTGAATCTCCACCTATATCAGAAGCTTCCATATAATTTCAATTTTCCTGGCCCGTGGGTTCTTGAGTAGATTTTCCTAGTATATCTGCATGTAAACTTTGAATCCCCTATTGGGGCCCCGATCGTACCCCAGGGGGTCATGATTTGAACAAACTTGTATTAGCCTCCTTTATATCAGGAAGCTTCCATATAAATTTCAAGCTTTCCTGGCCCCAGTGGTTCTTGAGAAGATTTTCCCTATAGAATCATATGTAAAAAACTAATGATCCCCTATTGGGGCCCCAATCCGTAACCCCCGGGGGTAATGATTTGAACAAACTTGAATCTCCTCTATATCAGGAAGATTCCATATAATTTCAGCTTTTTCTGGCCCAGTGGTTCTGTGAGTAAGAAAGAATTTTTAAAAGATTCTTCCCTATTATATCATATGTCAATTTTGAAATCCTCTATTGGGGCCCATCTATACCCCCGAGGGGTCATGATTAACAAGACTGAATCTCCAACTTATAGTCAGGAACCTTCCTATAAATTTTAGCTTTTTCTGGCCCATGTTGGTCCTTGAGAAGATTTTTAAATGACACCAACCCTATTTTTTGCATTGTTTTCGGTGATTATCTCCCTTTGATGAGGGCCTGGTCCTTCCATTGAAAACAGAAATTGAAGCCCCTTCACCCAAAGGATGATGTGTACTAAGTTTGGTTGAAATTTGGCCCAATCTGAGGCGAGAGCTCTCAACCAGCGCAACGGTGAAAATGTTGAGAGACTATTAAATTACGGCAGGTGATGATGGAATACATGTACGTGGTGTTAAGTTAAACCGATGGAGAGCCGTTGTCATAAATGAATTTGTTACTGTGTATGTTTGCTGTTCAATGTCATGTCCAATAAAATATCCAAGTACGAAGTAGACAGGAGACTGTGTGGTGGTCCGTTTATTTCTTAGTTCGCTAGATATAGTTTAAAAGAAACAGTATCTGAAAATTATAAATTAATAATAGATAACATGTCAGTAATTCGAAATGTCGATTAAAGGCCTATGCAAGAGATTTCGTCTCTAAATTAACAAGCTTTTGAAATGAATTCTGCCCAGAAGAATTATAAAAACAGGTAGCTAAACAAAGGAGCACAGTTCGTAACTCACAGAGTTGGAAAGACCCTAAATCACACCAAAAAGCAACTTACAAAAAATTGTCAATGAGGAACGTCCACATTGTTTTAATATCAACTTCAGAGTAATTCAGTAAGTAATGTTTAGAATGAACTGCATGCAGTTCACCAGATAGGAATATTTCTTCCCCATTTAAAAAAAAAAGAGCAACTGTCTAAATGTTTAAGTGCTTGTCTTTAATTATTCATGCAAACTGGTCGTGTAAAAAATGGAAATTGGGGAAATGAACAGAGATCATTTAAGGGTAAGGGGCAAACTTCCTGTAGACCCCCCCCACGACCCGCTCCCTCAAACAATCCAGCGTTTTAATAGAAGTGCCTGCCCAACCCAATTCAGTGGTCTATGAGGGGTTTTTCGTTGTTGGGTTTTTTTTGGGGGGGGGGGTGTGTTTGTTTTGATTTTTTTTGGCCTTGTCACATTATTTGAAGCCCCCCTTCCAAAAACCGTCCTACGCCATATGCAATAGTAATAACTCCAAAAGAGGAGGGGGCTTCCCCTCTTCCTATCAAGTTTTGTTAGTTTTTGAAGCACACCTTATAAAGATCTAAAGGATAAATGTACATGTAATGACTTCTGTCAGCATTGTTAACGTTATCCGTTTAAATAAGTATCCGTTGAATATAATGTACGGCCATCTGTTAAATTAATTTACGGTCATCCTGCAGCCTGGTATATTACGGTCATCTGATTTATTCAAATTTTGCAAAAGTGTCATCGTACAAATACATGTACTTGGAATTGTTTTTACCTCATCAGACCTCCTTCAATGTTGTCTATGATCTTACAAAAGACCCCTAAATGCTTAATCTTAAACTAGTCAAGTGTTTTTGGAAATATTACACCTAAATCTGCATACCCTTGAAACCAGTACTGCTTTATGCATGTTGGAATTTGGGGAACAGTTCTGTCACGCCTTAATTATTGTATTAGAAACTTTCTTTAATAAAATGTACTTCGAAAAAATGCAGCACAAAAATTTCTTGAAATATATTTTTGGTGTACATTAAAAAGCCTCAATATCAGCTATTGTAAGGTGAACTTTGGTCGATCCTATCTTATTGTGATGTTATAAAAACCTGTTTTTAAATATTTACGAAGAATTTTTAGATCGCCCTGTAGAATTATCGTAAAGAAATGCTGTATTATGAAAACGAATGTATTGTTGATAACACCAAAGTAGTGATTAGAGCATTCATATGATTTAAAAAAAAAGTTAAATATATAAATGTCTAATAACATGATAATGTTACTAAGTAAGTTACATGAGCGATTAAATAGTCATGGTGTTGTATCACTTTTCAGCATTGCAGACAAACACTTTGGCAAACTGCGAACATATGCATTATTCAAACAAGATTCTTGTAGAAAAAATATTTTTCAAGAAATTCGGGAGTGGACCGAAAAACGCAGTGAATGAGTGGCTTGGGGAGGATGCCCCAGAAAAAAGATTCCGGGAAAGGCGATCAGTGCGCGCATTGCCACTGGCAGGTTGGAGGCCCTCAAAGAGATACGTGGTACAGTTCGGGTTCAGGACGCTACCTGCAGAGGCCGTGGTGAATACTTTTGCGAATGAGTGTGCTTGGGACTGAGTGGATTTTATGCAAGCCTATTCTCCCCTCCAAGTGGGGGGGGGGGGGGTGTCCAATAGTTGGACCTGTAATATGTCTATATGACTCTTGTTGCGTGGTGTAGTCAATGTTTGCGCCAACAGTTTGTGGTTATTGCATAATGGTCTTTGGGCGTCTTGTTTTGTGTAGTCCTTACTTTTCCTGCAAGGATGTAAGGCGAATTAGACCTGGGGCAGGACACTAATGTCGATGGAGGAAATGAGAAAATACAACGATTACGAAACAGAGCGGAATCCAAGGACCGAGGCGGCTGGGTGAATGTTGCTTCAAGATGATAACTGTCCTTATACCCTCCCACTTCGATAGGGAGTCGGCAGATTGTAGAACCTAGTAATTTGGAGGCGCTAATGAGATTCTGCCTGATGCCTCGCACTTGCCAATGCCAAGTCAGACCTCCCCTCGGATCTGCCTGGTGAGTTAATCCTAAGATCGAATTGCAATGTTGCAGGATGGATTTGTAAAGGGTGTACTTTTGAGCTTGAGCCTATGTTCAAAGAGAATGAAGTTTGGTTTTTGACAAGTGACACCAGAAAACTCCCCTACGAGCAGGGCGTTGAAATTTGGAAAATCCAGACTGGAGGCGACAGTGAACGCCCCGGGGTATATCCCACCCAGTCCAAGGTGGAAATGGGCTAGGATGTTGAGATAGACAACCAGGGTTCCTCCGGTGCCTTGGATGTACGTGGTGCGGAAGTGATGGAAGTTGCTAATTTTTTGCCCTGGTACGTCCCCTTCTGGACACAATCCGGACTACCCCTGACCCTATCTAGATTCTAGATACTTGTGCTCTGTTGCTTTTCTTTGGTGGACTTTGGTCCTACTTACTTTGTTTTTACCTCGTCATAGTGCACTGCGTACTCTTTATTTTCCCCGTTTAAGTGGTTTAAATTCTCATCCTTTCTGAGAATACGGGGGAAAGAGTGTATAGTGGGTGCAAGTTACTCCTTGCATATGACTCGCACGGTACCTAGCTGACACAGGTCGTGCGTGCGCGGTTTGATGCACAGCCCCTAAGAGTAATCGCTTTTAGGTACCGGAAAAAAAAGAGAAACAAAAAATTGGATTCCAAATGGCGCCATTCTCATTAGATGGCCCGCTGTTATATACCCCGGTTATATTACCTTTCTGGAATTTTTTAATGGTACCCAATATATGAATTTTCTACGTTTCATAAATTTTTGTTAAAGCGTTGGTTTTAATTTTTTTTCTGGATTAACTTATTAATTTTGATGCTATTCATTTTCGAAAATTCTACCAGAAAATTAGCTCAGTTTCAACTTATCGATGGGGCAACTACTAAATATGTTATTGGTATGACCTAAAAGAAGATACTTTTACCAATCTTCTGAGCACCTCCCAAAAAAATTGCTCGGCGAGAACATAAATTGCATAGAGGGTCAATCATTGGTACCTAAACCGACACAGTGTTCAGAAACGCAACACACAGATATGTGTCAGCTGGGTACAAAATTCACCCGAATTCAACCAAAGTCGTTGTTTTTGGTATCACAATTAACACGATCACATCTGTAAGTATAACGTACGGTGGTGTAGACGTATATGTGTAAAACTCCCAGGGGCTACGCAGAAATTTGTAATATTATTATATGTTGAATCTGTATTTGTTTTAGAGGTTTAAAAAAATGTCACCAGCTGAGATTAATCAGTGTTTCAAGGTGAAAGGTATATCGATTTTGCCGTCATTAATCTTTTAAACTGAATAATAAATTTGGAACAATGATAACGAAATATCCTGAAATTCACCTGAAAGAAAAAAAGTAATTCCCCGTTCGCATCATTTGGGATTAGTGGCGCCTGTACACCTTGGGCCAAATCACTCACAATCTATAAATCTGAATACGGTAGTTGAATTTTCCGTGAAATGAAACCTGCCTTTAATGCGGATGTATTTAATGTGCATGCGTGGAAGACACCCTCAGTTAACTGCGAAAGGAATCTATACGTAAATTGACTATGTATAGTGCGTATAACTCCATTCGTTATCAAAACGAGTTTTCTTTATGACTTGGCAAATGGTCGAGCGACGGGTCACGACGCAGCTAGGAGTGAGCTAGGAGGGTCTCGGGCGAGTGGATAATATGTCCATACGGTAAATTTCTGTGTATTTTTTTTTTTTTTTTTTTAACATATTGGTCATTTTTTCCCAGATTTTTCTAGAGTTAGAAATGACAAAGATGTGTAAAGTTATAAATTCCCCTCTTTTTTAGCATAAAGTGGTTTGGTAAACATATCACATTTTGAAATATGGAATGCACCCCATTGCAAAACATAATGCCATGGTGTAAAAAATGGAGCAAGTATTAAAACAATAATTGTTAAATAGGTATAACATTATACGGGTGAAACACAATAAAGGGAACAGTAGTGTTGCACTTGAGGTGAAAAAATTGAATGTTTTTTTTGCCCAAATTATTTTTTTTTAAGAGTAGAGTACCTAAAGGAACCAGAACATAAGTGAATTTGTATACGTGAAGCGTCACCCATCCAAGGTGCTGACCACGCTCGCCGTTGCTTAACTTGCGTGATCAAAGAATCTCTCTCAACAAAAACATTAAATAAGAAGCACACAAAAACCAACGGAAGGACATAAAGCGAAGGCCAAGAATAATTTTGTTTTACAGAGTAAATGTAATCGTTATGTCACTTTAGCATACATTCCGCTTTAATGGCTCGTATGTGCCATTGTGAGCATGGCAAAGAGGAGAGTTCTTGAATTTTCTGAAACGGCAAGTTAAGCAATCGGCGAAGCTGTGGTCAAGCACGACTGGATGGGTTGATGCCGCCTTCGAATCTCGTTTAAGTTACAAATTCACTTATGTTCTGGTTCCTTTAGTACTCTACTCTTAAAAAAAATATTTTTGGCAAAATAAAGACACTCAATTTTTCACATCTCAAGTGAACACAACTGTCCCTTTATTGTGTTTCACCCGTATTAATGTTATAACTAACAATTATTGTTTAATACTTGCTCATTTTTACACCAATGGATATGTTTTTGCAATGGGTGCATTCCAATATTTTCAAAAAATGTGATATGTTACCAACACTTTATGCTAAAAAGAGGGGAAATTTAATAACTTTATCACATCTTGTCATGTCTAACTCTAGAAAATCGGGAAAATACCAATATGTAAAAAAAAAAAAAAAAAATACACAGTAAATTACGTATGACAATAGTTTACCACTTCGCCCGCCACGAGAACCTCCGTAGCTCCTCCTAGCGCGTGGTGACCCGTCGCTCGACATCTTGCCAAGTCTAAAGAAACGCTTTGATAACGAAGGAGTTATAACCACTATACAGTAGTCAAATTTACGTAATAGATTCCTTCGCAGTAACTGAGAGTGATCTCCCACGCATGCACATAAATACACGCCATTAAGGCAAGGTTTCATTCAACGGAATTCCAACTACCGTATCAGATTATAGATTGTGAGTGATTGCAAGTGTACAGGCGCACTAATCCAAATGATGCGACCGGGAATTACTTTCTTCAGGTGAATTCAGGATATTGTTATCATTGCCCAGAAATTTATATCAGTAAAAGATAATGACGGCAAAATCGATGATCAACTTTCACTTGACACTGATTAATCTCAGCTGGTGACAATTTTTATAACTCTAAAAACAAAACACGACTCAACATATAATAATATTACAAATTCTGCGTAGCCCCCTGGGAGGTTTTTTTAACATATACGTCTACACCACGTACGTTATACTTACAGATTGTATCGTGTTAAATTTGCATACAAAAACAACGACTTTGGTTGAAATCGGGTGAATTTGTACCCGTGAACATATCCTGTGTGTGCTTCTGAACACTTGTGTCTGGTTGGTAACCTATGATGATCCTCTTATGGCAATTTATGTTCTCCGCGAGCAATTTTTTTTGGGGGGAGGGTGCTCAGAAGATGGTAAAAAGTATCTCTTTAGGTCATACCAAAAATATTAGTAGTGCACCCAATCGTAAGGTTGAAAATGGCTAAATTTTGGTCCGACATTTCGAAATGAATGCATCAAAATTAATAAGTAAATTTCAAGGAAAAAAAATTAAAACCAACGCTTTAAACAAAAATTTATGAAACGTAGAAACATACATATAATTGGGTTATCCATTAAAAAATCAAGATAAGTAATAACTCCGGGTATATAACAAGCGGCCATCTTGAATGGCGCCAAATTTGGTAATCACATTTTTTCCAGTTTCTCTTTTATTTTCCGGTACCTTAAAGCGATACTACTTGGCTGTGCATAACCCGCGCCGCACGACCTGTGTCAGCTAGGTACCGTGCAGTATTGCAGAGTAACTGCACCCCAACTATTACACTCTCCCCCGTATTTCAGAAATGGATGGAAATAGTAACCACTTGAACGGGGAAATAAGAGTTATAAGCAGTGGCTACTATTGAGAGGTAAAAACATAAGTGGTTTTTAAGTGACGCAAAGGTCCACCAAAGGAAAAAGCAACTAGGGCACAAGTAATCCTAGAACTAGATAGGGTCAGGGTATCCGGATTGTGTCCAAGAAGGGAAGCAGGGCATAAAATAGCAACTTCCAAATCATTCCGCACCACGTACATCCAAAGGCAAACCGGAGGAACCCCTGGTTGTCCTGCTCAACATCCCTAGCCCATTCCACCTTGGTTACTGGTGGATATACCCCGGGGCTGTCACTTCGCCTCCAGTCTGGATTTTTCCAATCAACGCCCTGCTCCGTAGGGGGTTTTCCTGGGTTCCACTTGTCAGAAAACAAACTTCATCTCCTTGAACATAGGGCTCAAGCTCAAACAGTAAAAAGCACCCTTTACAAATCCTCCTGCAACATTGCAATTCGATCTAAGATACTCACCAAGGCAGATCCGAGGGGAGGTCTGACTTGGCATGGCAAGTGGCGAGGCACAAGCAGAAACTCATAGGGCCTCCAAATACTAGGTCACCATCCTGCCGACTCCCTAATCGAAGTGGGGAGGGTATAAGGACAGTTACCTCCTGAAGCAACATCAGACCCAGCCGCCTCGTCCTGGATCCGCCTGTCCGTAACGTCGTTTGTATTTCTCTCCTCCATGTAACATAGGTCCTGCCCCGGTCTAATTTCGCCTAACATCTTGCAGAAGCTACACCAGCAAACAAGGAGTCAAATAGACATATACTAGGTCCACTAATTGACAACCCCACCCCCCTTGGAGGAGATAATGGCCTTGCAAATAAATCCACTCAGTCCCAGCACACTCATTCTGCAAAAGTATTCACCAACGGCCTCTGCAGTAGGTCCTGTGAACCCGCAACTGTAACCACGTATCTCGAAGGGCCTCACCTACAGCCAGTGCGCAAATCGCGCACTGATCGCCTTCCCGGAATCTTTTCCTGGGCATCCTCCCCAAGCCCACTCATCACTGGTTTTTTCGGTCCACTCCCGACTTGAAAAAATATTTTCTCTAACAGAATCTTGTTTTGAATAAGATATTTCGCAGTTTGCAAAGTGTTTGTCGCAATTCTGAAGTGTAAACACCATGACTATTTAAATCGCTCAAATGTAAACTATTAGTAACAATTATCATGTAAGACATTATATATTTTAACTTTTTAAAAATATAATGAATGCTACTAATCCAACTACTTTTGGTGCTTATCCATCAATACATTGTTTTCATATACAGCATTTCTTTAACGATATACTCCTACAGGGGAACTAATTCTTCGTAAATATTTAAAACAGGTTTTTATAACATCACAATAGATAGGGATCGACCAAGTTCACCTCAATAGTTGATTTAGGCCTTTTTTATGTCACCACAAATATATTTTCAAGAATGTGTGCATTTTTTTCGAAGTACTATTTTATTAAAAGAAGTTTTCTAATACAATAATTAAGGCGTTTGACAGAAACTGTTCCCCAAATCTCACATGCATAAAGCCAGTACTGGTTTCAAGGTATGCAGTTTTAGGTTTAATATTTCCAAAACACTTGATAAGTTTAAAAGATAAGCATTTAGGGGTCCTTTGTGTAAGATCAAATGACAACAATGGAAGGAGTCTTGATGAGGTAAAACAATTCCAAGACATACATGTATTTGTAACGATGACACTATTTTGCAAAAATTTGATTAAATCATGTGACCGTAATACCAGGCATGCAGGATGACCGGTTAAAATTATTTAACAGACTGGCCGTACATATTCAATCGGATATTATTTACGATAATCCGTAAAAAATTCTGACAGAAGTTTTACATGTAACATTTTCCTTTTAAGATCTTCTATAAGGTGTGCTTCAAAAAACATAACAAAACTGTTGATAGAAGAGGGGAAGCCCCCTCCTCTTTTGGAGTTATACTTTGCATAGGCGTAGGACGGTTTTGAAGGGGGGCTTTTCCTAAATAAATGTGACAAGCCAAAAAAATCAAAACAAACAAAACCCCCCCCCAAAAAAACAACAACGAAAAACCCCTCATAGACCACTGAATTTGGGTTGGAGCAACTTCTTATAAAAACGCTGATTGTTGAAGGGGGGGGGGGTCTACAGGAAGTTGCCCTGCCCTTAAATGATGTCCTTGTTCATTTTTCCCCCCATTCATTTTACAACGACCAGTTTGCTGATAATTAAAGACAAGAACTTAAACATTTTTAGACCAGTTGCTTCTTTTTTTTTTAATGGGGAAGAAAATATTCCCATATCTGGTGAACTGCAATGCAAGTCATTCCTAAAAGCATTACTTACTGAATACTCTGAAGTTGATAATTAAAACAATGCTGGAGTTTCCCTCATTGAAACAATAGTTTTTAGTCTTTTGGTGATAGGTCTTCCCACTCTGTGGGTACAGAAACTTGCTCCTTTGTAGCTGACCTGTTTTATAGTCTTCTGGGCAGAAGTTCTCATTCAAAAGTCTTGTAATTGAGACCGAAAATCTCTTGCATATGGCCTTTTAATTCGACATTGATATACTGACATGTTATTGATTAATAAATTGATAATTTTCAATTGAATGATGTTCATTAAATAATCCTAGCGAACCTAGATAATAAAGGACACCACACAGTCTTCCAATGCTCTCTTCGTACTTGGATATTTTTTGAACATGAACATGAACAGCAAACTAACAATGTAACAAATCAATTTTGAACAAACGGCTCTCCATCGTTAACTTAACACACGTGACATGTATTCCATCATCACCTGCGTTTAATTGTCTCTCAACGATTTTTCACTCGGTTGCGCTGGTTGGACTCTCTGCCTCAAATGATTGGGCCCAAATTCACAAACGTATACACATCATCCCTTGGGTGAAAGGGGCTTCAATTTGTTCAATGAAGGACCAGGCCCTCATCAAAAGGGAGATATATCAGAAAATGCAAAAATAGGGTGTGTCATTAAATAATCTTCCAAGACCAAACTATGGGCCAGAAAAGCTAAAATTTAATAATGGAAGGTTCCTGCATATAGTGAGATTCCAAGTTGTTCAAATCAATGACCCCTGGGGGTATGATGGGGCCCAAATAAGGGATCAAAATTGACATATGAATTATAGGATTTGAAGAATGCTTTAAAAATCTTCTTCTCAAGAACCACTGGCCAGAAAAGCTGAAATTTATATGGAATTTCCTGAATAGAGGAGATCAAGTTGTTCAAATCATTACCCGGGGGTACGATGGGGCCCAATAGGGGATCATTAAGTTTTACATATGATTATATAGGGAAATTTCTCAAGAAACCACTTGGGCCAGGAAACTGAATATTATTGGAAGCTTCCTGATTAAGGACTAGATTAAGTTGTTCAAAACTCAATGACCCTGGGTACGATGGGGCCACAATAGGGGATCAAAGTTTAACATGCAGATATAATAGAGAAAAATCTACTCAAGAACCACTGGGCCAAGGAAAGCTGAAATTTATATGGGAAGCTTCCTGATATAGTGGAGTTCCAAGTTTTGTTCAAATCATGACCCCCCGGGGTATGAATGGGGCCACAAATATGGGGAACAACGTTTTTACATGCCATATATATAGAGAAATGCCTTTAAAAAATCTTTTTCCATTATGTTTACCTGAGAAGCTTCCTGATATGGAGTATATGTAAGTTGGTTCAGATAATGCCCTCCACCCGACATAGGTTAGATTTAGTCACAGTGGTACATTCTACATCCCAAAACTAAACTGCCTTCTTATGAAGCAGCTGTTGCTCAGGTGAGCGATGTGGCCCTTGGGCCCTCTTGTTTATAGTTTTAATTTCCATGTTTCAGTTCAACATTTCGGTTTTGAACATCAAACTGAAGAGATATAATTTGTCGAAATGCGCATCTGGTGCTCCAAAATTGGTACCAGTATATGATTATATTATAGAACATCCCATTACATGTTGTATATCTATAGTACTGAATGCAGCAATGGCCACAGTGCCAAGGGCTAAGGTTTTTCAGATCTTGAACTCCTATACTGAGAACAAAGGCACAGGTAGAAAAATACCTGAGTAAAGAGTTTTCTTCATTCCACATCATAAGAACTGAGTCAACATAACTTAAATTTACTGCATGAGTTTCATATTAAATGTATAATAACGAATCTGGAAATTTCAAAAGCCAACAGTTTTTAGTCAGAATTGCCCAAAAGCTCGAAGAACAAATCAAAAGAGGCTTTAAGCTCCAAAGTTTTCCATGACATTTTGAAATAAACTTAAAGAAAAATTGAAACATATATTTGATTACTTTTTTTTTCAAAAAGTAATGAGAGCAATTACAATACAAGTGACTTCAATAAGGGCAGGACAATGCACATGGGCACATTAATAATTTTAGCTTCATTTTTGAGGAATTCCAAGATGTTTCTGAGTCATAATATATTCCTGCATTGGTTTCATCACAATTAAATAAATTTGCAGTGAACAACATCAATACGCCTTGTGAAAAATTCATGACCTATATCCAGAACCAGTTCATGAATAATTCCTTATTAATGGACACTCATGGAAATCATACATTTCATTATTAATGAAATAGATTCATGAATATTCAAGATTTAGGAGTAGATAAACATTCGACGAATATAAATAGCAGCATTGCATATTCACTGTTCTCTCGGCTACATGTGTATTGACTACATTTCAGACTGAGTTCAGTTAGATAGTTTCAACACCTTGAATCACACTTCTATTCTAAGAAATGTTAAATTGGTTCAAGCATTTGCATGCCCTCTCTTGTAAACTTAATCATAGTCAATAACTAAAGTGGTGAAATGTTTATATGAAATTTTGAATAAGATTTAATTCTTCTTTAAAGTGTTTATAAAGATCAAAACTAAAATTCCATGGTTTGGGTTAGGGTTTTGCAGTTTGGGCCAAATTCGACCCCATTAAATTTTTTTTCGATTCCAACTTAAAAACAAAATTATGTCCTGTATCAAAAATGATTGTTATAATGAAATGCAAGCTATATTTAGTTAAATTGGCATACATTCCACAAGAACAAACCTTTTTATTGAAAGAAAAAAAATGAACAAAACTTTCATGAAAGGAATCATGAATGTTCATGAAATCATAAATGTTCATGAATAAAGGTGTTGAAATTATTCAGAGAATAAAGTTCTAAAATTCTTCAAGTATTATGAACTAATATTCTATGACGTATGAATATGTTAATTAATTTATCATGAACCAAATTTTTATGAAACTGTCAAGAATCTTTTATAGTATTCAATGAACTATTATACATATCATAAAGTTCTTAGTCAATGAATATAATGCTCGCAAGGGTAGCAAAACAAGTGCCCTTTTCACAAAATATCTTACATGACTAAGATCAAATATGTTTCTGCTTGCAACTCAACTGCAGTGCCACTATGCCCAAGTAAGGATGTAGGCCCTTTTTTAACCTATATATACTTGAAGTTTTTGCTCATCAAAAATAGATGAATAACAATTAATAGAATGAATTCTCGCATTTCAAATTTTCATCTTAATCGTAAGAATTTTTTGTGAAATGTTGGCCCAACTGCAACCAATCTTCGATTTACAGCTAATTTATGTTGTGACACATTAGTGTTGTCAGGCGTATACGGATTAGATAGAATATACTCCCCGGGGGGCCTCAACCCACACTTTTGGCTACCAGACGTTCCGCAAATTTTCAAAAAACACCCCCCATTCAATATTCAATTTTTGAAAACAACCATACCCATTCATATATTTCCTTTGTAGATTCCTGAATCCCACTCTATGTATTTATACTAAAATTGTGACCTGTTATGTATATCGTTGTGGCCCATGCAGCCAAGTGCACACACCCGGGGTGTAGTATATGGTGGGAAATGTTAATAATTATTTCATGATTACAAATTTTATAGAGGAGACATACCCAGCGGATAAACTACCACTCATGATGTAATGACAGTCGAGTGTCTACCACATTGATATAGAATTTGTGAAAATTGCACCCCATTGATATATTGACTTGCAAAAAGAGGTGACCATACCAGCGCACGTCTGGTATAGCAATTATATAGGAAGATACCCCCGGGGATACTATTAGGACAGCATGATCTTATAATCTGTTTAACAATACAATACAAATATATTCTGACTGCTAATATTTCATTGAAAATTCATCTTGGCGATGCCAGACTACACGTCCTGCTCATGTTTGATTCAACAACTGAATCTCTCCGTTCTGTTCCATTAGACTTCCATAAATAAACATCCAGTTTCATCTCCCATAGAGGACTCCCGCCTAAAGAGCTGCCTCAAAACAACTTCAAGCCACTGTTCCGTGATTTCCGGTGCTGATTTGTTTGTTTCTGGTGCTTAAATACATCAATCAATAGAAGCCTGCCATACAAAAACTAACGTAACTCTGCCAGTTCGTGTGGTAGTAGGCGTGATGTCCGAGTAGACACCTCGTGGTTATTTGTTATGTTTCCAGTCTTTTTCAAATGAGGCATGATCACAAGGTTGTCCTCCTTGGATATAGGGGGCGTAACTTTTCTCTCCACCAATCAGGATACGGCATGGGCTTTCTGTGTTTTGAATTGACTTAGAACTGATGTATTCTACATGTTGCGTAGGGGAAGGCTGGGGGGACTTCCCCAGCAACACTGGTTATAGAGGAGGAGGACTTCCGATGAATCCATGTCTTCGTGGATTGAAGAATGGATATTCGGACACGATCCTCTAAAACCTCGAATCAAACCACTCAATGCGTTGTGGATGCTTTTTGAAATCAGAGACTTCCTTCAACCAGAAGCATGGTGGCCAAAAATGTTTCGTTGGAGTTCTTGATGGCCAAAAAGCGAAAGGAACCTCGCTGATCAAAATAGCAAGAAAAGGCTACGTACCAGCGGTCTGCCATCTGAAATTTAGTTCTAGAAATTAAATTGTAATGAATAATAGTGCATACCTGCACAATAATATTTCAAATATATTATTGTACTTTTGATATATAGTGCCTTAAAACATTTACACTCACACTCGCACATAAGTATCAATACGTCGACCTCGTTATCTCAAACTTGATGGGCACATGAACAAGAGGCCCATGGGCCAACATCGCTCATCCTGAGCTCTGGTTCAGCAGCGGTGGTTTCAAAAAGAATTTCATAATCGTTAATTCCTGTGAAAAATCTCACCCAATAATGTTGCCAAAAGGATTAAACAACACTTGAAAGATTCACATAACAGGGTACATGATGTCTAGCACCCATATGACCAACACACCTTTGCTGTTCTGTAATTATAGACAGCGGGCGGGTCCAATAAACTAGATTACAAATTGTAATGGCCTTGGAAAATTCTTTTAAAATCTTCATGAACCAGACGAGTAATATTGCCTGAAAGCTTCTGATATGGAGTTAGATTTAAGATTGAATGAGCAAAACTCAAGTATATAAATAGGTAAAAAAGCCTACACCCTTACTTGGGGCATAGTGGCACTCAGTTGAGTGCGAAGCAGAAACAAAATTTTGATCTTAGTC
>CAJDSM010139049.1:66-13253 GCA_903981925.1 Ostrea lurida | reverse complement strand
TTGATGATAATGTTTTTAGAATTTTACTTTCTTTTTTTATTTAAATATTGATTTTAATGTGAAGTTCTCATGTTTTGACAGTAATAAATCTTTGATATTTCATTATTTGTAATCGTCGATAAAATTACTGAGATAACATGCGCAGACGACAACACATGAAGTCGGGTCCAGTGAATACGACAAGCATGTAAGTATGTTGTCCTTATATCTTGACATAAAAACTTAGATCAAACAGCTTGAATAAAAAAAACAACTAAAAAGATTTGCATACCATCCACACATACGCTCACCCAACCACCAGAGGTGGGATCATGGTACGTAGGAGGAGTACATGTAAGCATCCCTTGTCGACGGATCAGATCTGCTGTGAGCCCTTTATTTTTTGAAACAATATTGATGTGATATTCTACATGTGGCAGAACGAAAGACAGGGGTATGTCCCCTTTTGGCCCCTTATTTTGGTTAATTAACAGAATATTTTCAAGTTTGCCCGTCTGTTCTCATATCCGATGGTACGGGAGTAATATCATGTCTGTAAACATATATATTGCACTATTGTGAGTAGTTTGTCTACGATATTGAAATAGAAAGATCTTTACAGTGATCCCGCCTTATGTACCCATGCTCAGTCAGAAGATCTACCTAGTAGGAAAGCGTAATAGTGCCACTTTTTTATTGTTTACCTAGGTATACGTTGAAATGATTTCGCATTTTTTTCAATCTATAAATGTTCACTTAAAACTAAATAACAATATCGTAATGAATAACGCATTAATGAAGTCATTGACTAACAAACGTCAAGACTCGCGCAGAAAGCAACATGCACTCTCAAAAACAACTGATTTCAAATTTAGCAAGGACATTTTTATTGCTTTCCGTAGTATATGAAAGTACATATGGTCAATGGAAATCAAATATATTCAATGTTTAAATAAACATGCAATAAAGGTACGGTAACATTTTTGATTTTTTCACTTTTGGACATCAATACACCAAACTGAGTACTGGTACATATATTAACCATGATGAGTACTTCAACCAAAATTCGTAAACATTGATCGAGTCAGGGGTTCTGCTACATGTACCTGAGTGGAGGTAAATAAATCATTTCTGTGCTATTGTGTCATTTTTCGATTCTTGGAATTAAATAACGTACCGTACCCCTCTCAGTACACACTTATCATGAGGAAAGATGTTCGTATCGAAAATGTAAAATTTATTGCTCAACCCACTATTATAAGCTCTAAGAAAAGCTTCTATTTTGTACATTGTTATCAATATTTACCGCATAAGTAGAAATTTTAGCGAGGATTTAATTTTGGCATTATTAGCGAGGGCTTTGAGAACGCTAAAATTAGATATCGCTACTGTAACTATTCATTCCATATCATTGGCAGAGCTTTTCGACGTAATAGATTATAAAATCGCTAAAAATAATTACCGCTAAAATAAAATACCACTTTTTCTGGAGCAAACGCTAAATTTGCGTCTCGCTAAAATTTCTACTTATACGGTATTATAAGTTTCTATCATAAGCTCCTTTTATGAGTGTCTATGATCAACGTCTATTGTAAATTTCCGTTAAAAACTTAATATTGAATGAAATTAACTTTCATCATAAGCTGACAATAGAACCATACTAGTACCATAAGCTGTTTGTATAACCATCTCCCATAAGCTGATACTAAAATACCAAAACTACCGTTTAAAACCTCTGTCCAAAGTCTTTATAGAACAGCATGAATACTATCGGTACAGTCTATTACGAGATCACACTGCAAACCTCTATTTGACTTCTTTATATTAGGTTGTAAATTTTTATCTATTATGATATTCTTCTGCTATTAGTTTCCATTATAAAATTCCATTATGTTTTTTTATTTCAAGTAACCCTAGTATGTAAAGGCAAAGATAACGAACAGTGATCAATCTTGAATGTCCCTAATAACATACAAAAGCAAGAGTTGGGCAAACATGGACCCATGGAGATACCAGAGGTGGGATCAGGTGCCTAGGAGGAGTAAGCATCCCCGTTGATCGGTCACACCCGCCGCGAGCCCATTGTCTTGATCAGGTAAACGGAG
Organism: Ostrea lurida; assembly: GCA_903981925.1. Taxonomy (NCBI): domain Eukaryota; kingdom Metazoa; phylum Mollusca; class Bivalvia; order Ostreida; family Ostreidae; genus Ostrea; species Ostrea lurida. The sequence goes on along the minus strand of CAJDSM010139049.1, from coordinate 11,169 downwards.
TAATCCGTAGTCAAATCAGTGTATGAAAAACAGTTTAACAATGGCTATGAAACACACCAGACAAATGTTCATCCAATGGCAGGCCATACTGGCAGACTAAATTGTGTTGTAACGAACCATCAAGAATTTGCGGAAATGCTGCCTTTAAAACGTGGACTGTTGAACCCCCTCCAATAACACTTGTTTGTAGCTAGCCGTCTACATGGATTAGAATGAAGGGGCCGGATACGTGTCCGCACTAGAGAGAATAGAGATGGTGATATTATCGAGTCAGACACACGCGCATCTGATCTTACGCGCGCATAAAGGAGACATTATAGACACCTTATTTTGGCAACGACGAGCTGAGACTCGCGAATACCTCGCCCTTACATAAGTTATGTGCAAGTTACGAATAGTCCATGGACCATCGATTCGTACAACAAACCTATAATATACATGTATGTGGTACTTTGGTACTCTCTTTTTCCATTTCAATGAATAATACCATTGGTCCCCATCCATTCGCACCAAAACTTTACTCTGTCCCTTTGAAAACTTTGTATGCAATTACAAGAAATCAAACTAAAGGTAAGGTCTACTTGGGATTCCTCAACCACCGGAATTACAGACTTGATTAATATAATTGGGGATGTTGCTCATCACAGACTCTTTATTCCACCCTCGTATTAATGGATGAACGTGTGAACTCCAGAAACCTCGCCGTTCCTACATCCTCAAATTGAAAAATAAAGGAATCGATGCTGTACATTAACAACATCCCACCATAAAAGTACAGTCTGTAATTCCGCTTACTTTAAGATGAAATCCACTACCTTGTATTTTCATCATACGATATATATTTCCACTATCGCATCCAAGTTATTTAAATTACAAAACATCAGACGTGCAGTGCCTAGATATTGAACAATTACTAACGGAATCCTCCAAAGTGTAAATGTTCCTCTTCTCATTTAATTATATCCCGTGGTATAATTATTACGGGGATATATAATATAGTCCAAATGAGATCTCAAGTCCCTTAATTTTGAAAAGGTCTAATTTCGAGAACCTCCGCTCATTAAAAATGGGCGACACTAATTTCATGACTATCATGAATTCTGTGGAAGAATACGCCAGACGCTGGACAAATCCTGAAGGGAGAGGAGTTGTACACTTTGTCCTTGAATGGATAGAAAATTAAAATCCCCGTATTCAACCGATTTAACGGGGAAAATGCGTAACTATTTATCCCTTGTTTTTTAAGAAACCGAAGTGGTAAATGAGTTCATAGAGACTTACAGTGAAAATTTTGTAACTGGTCCAGCTGATAAAGCTACGTAACACATTGTCTTTGTTCTGTAAAAAGTTACTATTAAATTGTCTTTTAAATGACTAGGGTTTACTTCACAGTCTTGGGAATACTACTTGACACTCTAACAATTCACAAAAGATGAAATTCTTTCAAAATCACCTTTCTGTTTTAAATACTTTCATATCCGAAGAAAATCAGGATCCATTTGAATTGCCATACCTTTATGTGGTTCCGAATTTGCCATAAAACCCTACAAACAAGGATACATCGCTGGCTCCAAGTAAGAGCTGCTAACAAGCCTCTTTCATTTACTTTTGACTATACTACTAACAGCTGATCAAAGATTCTCTTCAGAGATACTGTCCACACATATTCAAAGAAGGTGTGTCAATCAGATGTGGATTCTCTTATACAACTCTAAGAGCTTTTGGATCAACCTAAAATGAACAAGAATTTTTCAAAAATTGACTGCATCAAAAACGTATGATTTCTCCACACTTACACATAACGATTCCTCACGAATTTAAAATCTAGGCTTTTTTCAGATTATAGATATTTGCTTTTTAAACAAAAACGGCACCCAAATCGAAAAATTTTCTATGTCGTGTGGGAAACAGACAACATATTTTGTTCGAAAACATCTGATTGCCCCCACAAGTAACTCTGAAGTAGATATTAAGAGCATCTTGGGTTTCTTATTTGATAATATTATGTAGTCTTTTGAGCACCTAAGGTCTTCCAACAATCCGTAGGTTTCCTATGGGCACAATTGTGCCCCTTATTTGGGCAGACTTATTTTTATATTCAATATGAAGCAGAATTTGTACAGAAACTGTTACGGATTAAACAAAAAACTTGCCGTTTCCTTCAACCTTAGCATCATAGGTAAATAAGATGATGTGTTATTCAATTAAACAATCATAATTTTCAACATTATGTCCATTTGATATATCCGAAGAAACTTGACAAAAGGACACCACAGAATCTGACATACTGCTTCAATTTGGATATTTTACTTTAACATTGACTCTAATGGCAAGACTGACAACTGACATTATATGATAAGCGTGATGATTTTAACTTTGCAATCGTCAACTTCCTTTTCTATGTAGTAGATACACTAATCACTGCCTTAGGTGTGTATGATCTCCCAGTTGATTCGATATCGCAAGAGCATGCTATGCGTTATGCGGACTTTTTAAAGCGAGGCCAAACTACTAACAAAAAGTTAATGCTGCCAGGGTTATAACGAATCTGTTTGAAGTCATCAATTTCGCAAATTCTACGGTCCGCGCTATATGAGCCTTGTTTGCGATTACAAATATCATAAGTTCTGATGTTGACCTGATTTGTTTCATACTCCTTTTTAACTGTCATTTTCCTACTAGGATTGACTACGGGTAATCCCGTTACTTTTTACTTTCGACTAAGGCTCACGGGGGTGTGAGCCGGGTCAGGTCAGAGGATGCTTACTCCTCCATGGCACCTGACCTGCTTCGCTTTTGTCGGAGGTCCGTGTTGCCCTACACCGATTTTGTATATTGTTTTTTTGGATTATATATACGTTTGACACAATGTTAACTTCGCCTTTTTGTATAGTAAAGCGCCAAAATTCGTCCCGTTTGTCAAAAAAGCTGTGTTGTTAGTTTGCCGTTAATGTCTATGCATCATTATTGCTTCTAGTATGATATTCTATGATCAGCCGTTATTATAAGCTTATGTGGATTCTCATATTATCAATTTGTTAATTTGTTGTATCGATTATGTTTAAGGCCGGCTATATTATAATATCCATAAGCTGATAGTCGGGTATCTGTATTGAATCCCCCCCCCGAAAAAGACAAACAAAGCAAAATAAAACTTTGACAACAAAAAAATCCCCACCCCAAAACAAAACAAAACAAAAAAAAACCTTTACATTGCGAAGCCAAGGAAAGGTTTGTTCAATGCCTTTCGTGCTTTTCCATATTTAAATATTACCTTCAGAACTCAACTGATAATGCTTTTTTGACATATAAGTTTTTATGAATCATTACAGATTATAAACTATTCAGTTATAGCTGTGCTTTTTTTTTTTTGGTCGCCCAGGTTTTTTATTGTACTTCTTGTTTTAATCTATTTGAAATTGCGAATCATATATCCTGGCAAAATTTGGAATAGATAGAAGCATAGACTGCAGAGAAAAATTTGGGATGAATTGATGCGATTATATGTCCGCAAAAACCTATGTCCGGTGTCGCAAGTAAAGTGTTGCTCGATTAAACGATATCTTTCCTTCTAGCTCTTGGAAAAAGGGCCTTGTAGTCTAATTTTATCTAGCCCTCTACCGGGCAATGGTCCCATTTGATGAAAAATTCTCAAGTTGTAAAATGTAGCGGTCATCAATCAGGTGCTTCACATGCCACGTTCACCGTTGCTAACTTGATTGATCAAGATATAAACTCTAATCATCGCCAGAAAAGCCTCGGTTTAGCTCACTAGAGATTATAGTACAGTTTCCTTTTAAAAGCTGTCCGTACACTACTACAAAATCCATTCGCTTATTCTTGAAATGTTTTAGAAATACCAAACACCATGGTTTTGAAAATATGAAATTTAAGTCATCATGGATTTCGAATCAGCAAACAATAAACTACGATGGATTCGATTATGAAGAAGTGTAAGTTTATTTTGCGTTGTTGGGGATCCGCTTCCGGATACTATGCGCAGAGGCCAGACCACAGTTGTAGCCGGGGTACCCGGCTAAAACATTCGTGATTATGAGTTTCTTTCATCAGTTTACAGTTAAAATTCATAGGCTCCTTTTATAAAGGTCTTATATAAGGTAACTATACACAGAGGCACCTGAAGTGTGGATTGTTGTTACTCCGTCGCGGCCTTCTCAAAAAAATTCATGAAAAAATAAATCATATCGAAATGAAGAAATTATCTAAAATTTCATTTCCCGCCGATCACTTCCAATAAGTCGACCTGCATGGGGGTGGGGGGTAGTTAGTTTCACTGTTTAGCATACTTTTAAAAATGACCACTTGTGAAGATACTATATATATGTAAAGGTGTGCAAACAAAATATGTAAACAAACAGGGGGCTACCTCGTTCGAGGCCGAGTTCACCAAGTACAAACAATTTTTCTGAAAAACTTTCTGTGATCAGCGCGTCATGCTAATGTTAGTGCTACTTGCTTTTATCATCCAAAACCCATAACGCAATCAGTTTCTATTAGTGTATTCCTGTCGTTTATTTCAAACCAGACCCCCGAGATTCTACATCCATTGACAGCCTAACAAGGAGTTTCGACATCGCTATCTGAAAACGCGTTATCCGATTGGTGATCCGTCCATCGCATGAAAAATGAAACGCATATGGTATGATTGCTTAAACGTGTTCCATACTTTATATCTTTTGAGATAAATATACTTTAGATGAGTATTCGTCTATATACATCGCATCTATGAAAATATTTATCAAAACAAGCCTTAAATACTCTGTCGACATCGTTTTTGCTTTCTTAAAAAACTCGCGCCAAGCTCTTTCGTGTATTCCCCTTTAGTGGTAGCAAAAAAGCTGAGACAGTCCGAAAAAATGACGAGCAAATCGGATACGTGTTTCAAGATAGCGATGTCACGACCCCTTTAAAGGCTGTCAATGGATAGTAAAGAATCTTCCGGGTCTGGTGAAATAACGATCAGAATACGACTAATAAAGTACTGATGGTATGGGGTTTTGGTGATAGAAGCACAGTAGAATTTATCACCTAACACGAGAAGCGCTGATCACAGAAAGTTTTTCAGCAAAAGAATTGTTTGTACCTGTATGGCCTCGAAGCAGGTGCCCCCTGTTTGTTTACATATTTTGTTGTCACACTTTACCATATATTAGTCATCTCACAAGTGGTCATTTTAAAAGTTGTGCTCCACAAAAGTAGAAACTAACTATGTCAGGTCGACTTATGGAAGTGACGGCGGGGAAATGACATATTTTAGATGAATTTCTCATTTTATATTTATTTTTTTCATATTTTTTGAGGAGGGGGGGGGGGGAGGGGTAACAACAATCCACACTTCAGGTGCCCTTTGGTACTATACACGGAAATTTTTAACAATACAACTTAAGAACACAATTAATGTATAAGTTAAATGGAGTTACATGGATTAGAAGAATCTAAAATTGTTTTATCACATAACAAGGGCGAAGAATAACGAACAAATGATCAATCCATCCGAAGCCCCAAACAGAATACAAACAGAGTGCAAGCACGGCCCCCTGGATACACCAGTAAGTGGATCAAAGTGCTTAGGAGCAGAGTTAACAACCACACTTTATTTACTAGGTATAGAAAGCGATATACTAAATGGACGTGTTTGATTTTACAAACTAACACTGCAAACATCAGCGCACACTCACTTTAATAAATCAAATTAATTATAAAATCCATTTGGTTTCAGTGGCAACATGTGTCATTTAACTTTATTAATGTTGGATCACAGTTAATGTTTCTGAGTTAAAAATCAAATTATGCCTGGAGTTCCTGATTGACAATATTTAATAGTTCTTGGAATACCAGGATCGCTTCGTTATGCAGCAGTTTTAAGTTATAAAAATCGAGATTAGGCTTTGCCGACAATTTATTTGAAGTTACATGGGGCCTCACCCCTTTCATTTAGATAGTAATTCACAAAGTCTCTGGGTGCCTTTAATGTGTATATAATTTACATGTCTAAAAATACAACATGGTCATCAAGTTTCTTTTAAAGCAGATATGAACGTCATATAGAGGATGCACCAGATCCCACTCTTACAAATGTGCCAGAGTCGTTTTGCCCTTCTCCTCCTACTTTAATAGAATTCAAGAGTTGGTCGTTTCTGTTGTTGGGAAACAAGAATAAATAGTTTCGACTGCCTACACATAAGAACTGTGGGTACCTATTAAAGAGCATGGTTTGGGTTTCTTAAAGATAATTTTTAAACAGTCTTTGTTGAGACAGTCTAACAACAGTCTGTTGGTATCCTACGGGCACTAAATTGGTTGCCCTTATGCAGACAATTATTTTTATATTCATACGAACAGAATTGTTAAACAAAAATGTTACGGAATAAAGATAAATAAACTTGCCGTGGTCCTTCAACCTTACATATAGGTAATATGATGATGTCTTATAAATTAACAATCATGATTTTCACAATTATGTCCATTGATATATCCTGCGAACTCGAATAAAGGAACCCAGATTCTGAAGATCTGCTTCATATTTGGATATTTACCTAATATTGACTTCTAATGGCAGACCTGACACTGTGTTTATATGATAAAAGGTGATGACTTTGATTGCACAGCGCCAATCTTTTCTTTTTTTGTAGTATGTACCACTATCACCCCTGGTTATGGTGTTGTATGTATCTCAGTTGATTCGAATACAAGAGCATGTCCATGCGTATGAGGAAATTCTAAAGCGATGCCAAACAACTAACAAAAAAGTTTATGTTGGCAGGGTTATACGAATCCCTATGAGTCATTCATCTTCGCAAATTCTACGGTCGCTATAAATGACCCTTGTTTGCGATTTACAAGTTATCATCAAGTCAAATGTTGACTGATTGTTCATAGTATACACCCTTTGCTAGACCTTATTTCCTACTAGATTTGACTACGGGAACTCTCCGTTTCTTTATTTTCGACTATAGGGCATCACGGCGGGTGTGACCGGTCAGGCAGAGGAATGCTTACTCCTCCAATGCGACCTGATCCTGCCTTCGCATTCTATCGGAGGTCCCGTGTTGCCTCTACTAACTCCGATCTTGTATTACTTTTTGGGACTATGAATTACGTTTTAACACATTGTTTACTTTAATGTTTATTCAATGCTGTCTAATGTGTTTCATAGCCATTGTTAAGCCGTTTTCATATACACTGATTGCCTACGGATTGTCCGCTTTACCTGAATTGAAGACTGGTGGCCAACCGCCGGAGGGGGGCACTTCCTGAAAGAGACATTATTTGTCGAGAAATGCGCCATCTGGTGCAATCAAAAATGGTACCGTTATTATGATTATATGATTATATCACTATATTACTGAGTTAATTTAGTGACGTGGCGCTGGAATCAGGTTAGCCTTTTTCCATTTCAGCCATAATAATGAAAAGGTATAAAATCAGCATGAAATATACTGATAGGGTCATTAATATTCTCAATTAATTATATGAATAGCCTTCTAATCTGCAAGCTGAATATATTCGGTTTTGATCATATATTATGACAGATCCAGTTGATGCGTTGATAGACTTTGTCATCCGTATTGTTTATCAGCAGCAGTTTCCCGTGCATATCATTATGGGAAAATGTCACTTTTGAAACGGCAAAATTATATGAAAAAGGTATCAATCTTCAATCTCAAAATATATGACAAAGGGTGGGGTTCTGCGATGTCAGCGAAGTCCTACCCATAAATTATGAGTGCCCCCCCCCCCCAGGTGGGCACACGGCGGGCCTGTGACCAATCAACAGGGGATGCTTACTCCTCTTAGCACCTGATTCACACCTTGGTGTGTCCGAGAGGTCCGTGTTTTGACGAACTCTTGTTTTTGTATTCTATTTAGGACTTACCGGATTGATCACTTCTCGTTATCTTTGCCTTTTACTTCGCACATTTATATTGACATTTTAGTTTATCTTAAGATTTTCCTTTTACATAACTTTGCCATTTCAAATTCCTTACGAGTAAACAACTGAAGGGTCAAATTACTGTAATTTATACAAGACTCCATGCAGTCTTATTTCAGATTGGTTTTGATTTTATGTTGGCACAGTTAAAGCCGTGAGACCATATATCGTGAAGGCAGCTCTCGTATTTTGTTTGTTGGTAAGTTGTTTTTAAATTCTTTTTATCATATTCTATAACTCATTAGAACACTGATTACTACCGGTTTAATATAAAGTAATACAAATGTTAACTTAAGTATAGCGTAATTCTTTGATTCTGAATACCATATCAGAGAAAGTCCCAGACAAGTGTTTCTAATGCTCCAACACGTGTGACGGATTAGCCACTACCTTGATTATATCAAAACGTCTTCTCGTTCTACGTGATTGAGTCTCCCAGGACAAGCTTTTTTGTGCAATTAAAATGCGAATGTAAGAATACCATCATTATTGATCTCCCCAATCTTTGTGACTGAAGCGTTCCAAAAAGCAGGAAAACTGTAAACGTGGGCTAATTTGAAGATAGGTCCTAACATATATCTAGAGCATGGTTTTGCCTCATAATCTTATATAAATTCGTATCTTCATTAATTCAATATCAACAGTATGGTATATCGTTTAATAATACAAATATTTAACTACTAAAACAATTTAGGATCTTCTACGTACTATTTACTGTTATCAAATCTAAAGTACAAGCACTTTAACTTTCTGGTCATCTTTAAAACCACGGTTTGTTGAAATGCTTTCCGTTAAAGAATCCGGACGTTGTAAGATCTTTTATGAAGGGCCAACCATTACAGTGACATGGCGGAAATTCGGCTGTAATTGTGGTTATTGCGCTATAGACTTTCGGAAACGACTTACAGTGGGATAATGCCTTCCTTTCCGGACACACCCAAAGAACTTCCACACCCTCAAAAGTGGTATGCCCGAGTTTCGAATCTTCTATCACAGAAAACGCCCACGTGTATTCTAACTGAATCCGGACGATAACATTTAATTCCTTGTGGGTACGAAGCACAAGATAAATCTTACCCACCGCTGGCATGCACAGGAGAAACATCGGGAATTTTATTTTTATAAATTTTAAGGATAAAGCATATGGCACAGGTTAGAAAACGCTGCATATCTTTTAATATCAGTTATTATCACGAGAAATGAATAGCTATGATACAGTCTATACTCAATTCGGAAATTGTCAGCTTAAATATAATTTCCGGAACTTTGAAACTCTATTTGCCTTTTTATTCATTCCTTTGGTCTAACAACAATTATGAATAATATCTGTATTATATTTATAACAAGATCACACTTTGGTGCGCCCACTAGTGTTGACCTGTTCTCAGTTTTGTAGTCTTTGGTGTGTTATGTTTTTTTTTACTAATTTCTTTGTGTTATTTTTTTTAAATTCGATATCTCATAAAATCAACCCTGCAGTAGTTTGAATAGTTTGATGTCTACTGAACAAGTTTCAGAATCTAAGCATAATCAACACTGAGGATATCAAACGGAAGAGAGCTAAGTGGCCGTTAAGGTGGTTTGCTCTGTCTATTAAATTTTTTACTTCAAGGACCAACTTTATGACGACACTTACAATCGCTTGCCCTGAACGCTGCAGAGTGGATGCTGAAGTTGTGCTAACTGTCCCATGCTATTTGGATCGGATACGGCAAAATTGTTATGCGTAAGCGCCACCCAGGTAATAATTATAATCATTGCAAATGATATTCGATCGATTCTCTATACCAAAAGTTATAACAACAATTGGGTATTTTGAATGCACAATATCCACACACCCACAACACACACACACACACACACACACACACAACACACACACACACAAACACACACACACACAACTACACACACCACACACACACATCACCACCCACACACACACACACACACACACACACACATCACAAGGCAACACACACAACACACACCCAAACCACACACACACACACACAACAACACACACACACAACACGACAGCACCAACACACAGCACACATCACACACATCACACATCACACACACAACACACACACACAGTCCAACACTTGTAAATTTTAGTATGTAAATCTGTGATGTCACAATTGGTGTGATAACAGTGTAATCAGTGGCGGTTTAAGGGGCGCCCCCCTTATAAATTAACCAAGTGTAATATAATGATTCTTAATTTTTTCCTGGAAACAATTAAGATATAACACGGCGCCCCTCTTAATTTTGTAAAGATTATATATCAAGTTGAATATCTTTGATCATGTGCTTTTCTTGGAAAAAAGGTATATTCCATTCTCTAAACTTAAAATTGCGTCATTTTTATTGATTGCGAGTGGACAGAAATATAGTGAAAATGGACTACTTCGGAGCAAATTTCTAGAGCCCTCAAATCTCTAACACTCTGGAAGCTTCCCCGGGGGCCGCCCCATGGACCCCCACCAGGGTTCGCTGGACCCACTTGGGGGCTCAAGGCGGCCCCCAGACCGCTTATAACCATGTGTTTAAAATGAAATACAAGAAGCAAAATGAGTTGCAAAGCGTACCTGAGACAACTGGTCCTGCTCTTCGTCCATGAAATTTACAACTATTTTTATGAAACCTCTTTATTCCAACAAAAATGAAATTGAACCATATTAAACCCCCACCTAAGCTAAATATACCATACGTACTTAATTGAATCATTATTACTGAGACTCTATCCATGTACAATTTGCGTCAACTTCAAATTTTGAAAGGTTTGGTAGGGACTATATTTCTTTTGGCATAGGACTGTAATTAAATCGACCAAATTCCAAATCTGTAATACATTTTAAAAGTTCTATTTCAATCCAATATACCTTTATTTTTATGACCCTATAAAATTCCAAAATTTTTTATTAACGATGATTTTGATTTATCGACACGAGATCTTACACATCGTTTATAAATCCGAAACATGACGTCACAATACCGCATGCAAAACAAGCACGTAAACGCCCGGAACTAATTTCAAAAGTTTTTTAAATTGTTCATACATTGAACAAATTTTGAATTAATAGAAATTCAAAAACATTCTTTTTTGAAACGGGATGCTGCCAATATCAGCGCGTCATTGATCA
>CAJDSM010139038.1:0-11108 GCA_903981925.1 Ostrea lurida | reverse complement strand
TTACCCCCCCCCCAATGATGAAGTTTGAGGGGAATGATTTTAGCATTCTTCGTTACCCCCCCCCCCCCAATAATCTACAATTACATGTTACGTGAGTTAGTATAAGGCGCCTCCATGGGTGCGTTTCAACCTGGAGTGCACTTTTATGCAAATGAGGGTTAAAGCAGGGGGCTTCTTGATTGGTCAAGCGGTTTCGGACCTTCGATGGGGCGGCTTCAATAGCATAGGACGGGGGTCAGTTTTGACCTAAGCCCGCCGGGTTTAGAGTTCCGTGTTTATAGCTGGCGGGTTTAGAGGCCGGTTTATTAGGTCGGCCTAGTTAAGCCGCTGGCTAGAGTGCGGGTCTTTAGCATTGATGACGTCTGCGGTTTGGACTTGAGAGGCATCTATGACGTTGCACTGTTTAAAAAATTCCGATACAACCAAGGCATAAAATTGACGTCAAAAATGTACCAACTTCAGGATGTGTTATCGATCGCATATCAGGTGAATCCAGGTGATATTCCTGCTGTATTCTGTTGCATATAAAGACTACACCGGTTTAAGTTTTACATGTTTATTAAAGCTAAACATTTGAAACTAAGAACATAAACAGTTCACAAGCACAGTTATTAAAACGGTTCAGCATTTAAAAAACAGTTTCAAGTTTTTTCTTTCGGCTCAGTTTTCTTCTTTCTTTTTAGGCGGTTCTTCAGTCAAGGTGCGGGGGGGACTCCACATCTCTAACGGTTTTACTCTCTCTTCACAGCGGGTTTTGAGCCAGGTACGGGCCCAATCATCTCATCGACTCGCTTGTTCTTCCGGACAGCTCACTGATCCAGTGTACCTTAATTTCCGACACTTTTGTAATCACAGGATCCCTTTGTTTGGTTGTTTTCTGGCTGGTTATCGCCGATTTCTTTACTGAGTTCTGCGGATAATCTGTCGATTCTTATGTCTGCGGTAATCTGCTTTTCTGGGTGGGCAATCCGGGCGACAATGTTCCTGTTTCTCCGCAAGTGTAGCACGGGTAGTGCCGAATTCTGAGTTAGTTAGTCTGCCTAGATTTTTTCCCGTCACTCTTCCAGCTTTCTTTCGGCAGGACTGTGCGTATGATTTCCAATCTCCGTTACTCAGCAAACATTAATACGAGTTAACGATCCGTCTAGTGGTCGTGGTAATTGATCGCAAATTTTTGTTATGACGGGAGGCTCGTTCTGAGGGTTGTAGAGGCCCTTCCAGTCCGTTACATCTTGTGCTCTGGAATTCCGGGGAAAAATCCCAAGCCTGGGGTCTGTTAGGATTCTGAGTAGGTAACATACTTCCTCAGGTCTTGGCCTTTTCAGCTGCTGTGTCATGTAAGCCTCCTGTTACCTCCTGTTCTATCTTCTTCGCTCAAAGGACAATCTTGTGCAATTATTCAGTCTTTTTCTTATACCATGTTAATTCCACCTTTCTCTGAGCTCTGTCCACGATCTAAGCTGTTTCTCGAGCCATTGTTCTCCAGGTCAGGAATCTTGAGTCGATGTGAAGGAGTGAGAGTGAGGGGGCTCTGCTTTTATATCCGTACAAACAGGTTTTTTGCCTGCCTGGCTCAGTGCAATTCGGGTTTTTCCACGGATGTGTCTAGGACACTGTTCTGGGAGAGGATGTTTCATCAACGATTGATCTACAGGGTAGTGCACTGATTGACTGAGTAGGTGCTGCTGGCTCGGTGCCAATGGTTTTCCCAGGCCTGCTGGCTCAGGTGCAATGGGTTTTTCCAGCGAGTCTGTCTAGAGCCACCAGGTGTTTCAATTCTCGTGATCTGCAGGTGTCACATGGACCTTAACGAAACTATTGCCAGTGCACTAACGAAATATTGTCGTGTTATGTGTGTGTCACTTCATATTGTTTAAAAGTAGCCCTCAAAAGGGCTGTGCATGTATTTTTATTTTTACAAAATGTCAGCTCCCATAACGCCAGTTCTTCTAGATATAAGGTGTAAGTCATTGATACTGGGAGTGGGTAATGTCCAGTACTTAATTGTCGAGCTTTCTCCCGGGAACGCATCACCTTTTAACGGTTTCCCACATCCAGCCTGCATGCCCCAAAACAATCCCATACCACTTCTTGACGGTGCCGTGGATGTTCTCCAGTCCGAATAAATCCGATACTTTTGAGTGCCGATTCAATAACGGTATAAACTGAGTAAAATCGTGAACTGTACTTCAGGGCATTTTTCAGGTAATGTCCTCCTAACGCGGCCAAATATCCTTCCACCGTTCATGGGGACGCCAATACATACTCAAACAACCATATTTTTAGATCGGCTCCAGCGTAATCGATGGCGACATACTCTGTACCTAAAGCTTTCCCAGGTGTACAGTTCTCAATCTACATAATCTTCTACGCTGGTCTTGATTAATTCCTCCACTTGCTGTATTCAGTTGGCGGCGTCCGCTCTTAAAGTCTTCCGTGTTCCATTGACTGGATGGTAAGACAAGATGAAATGCTAAGCGCACAGGTGGCTTGATCACCGTGATTGCCACAGGTACTTGATCACGTTTGACTAGCCTTTACCTTTCTTTACTATAAATACAGGTTGTTCTGGAAACCTTCTCACTTAATTCACTGATTGGGGCAGTGCTAATACCAGAATAGTACTGGGCTATACCTATGTACTACAATGTATGAACGTGGCCATCACACAATCCTCTCATTCAGAGGCTCGCCAGTTTAAACAGATGGTCCCGGAGTGACGAAATTTACACAGTTTTCAACGGATTAGCTGATTCCTTAGCGGAGAATAACCAACTACGGGACGTTACTCATGATTTCATTTGTATTGACTGACCAGGAGAATTTGAAACAGAACCTTCCTTGCACCAAAGTTAGTGACATTGATTCGATCTTACGGTGTTGTCTACAAAAGCGACTTATGGAACCTTATTCGTGTTGAAAGGCATTAGACAGCTCTGTTATAAAACAATTCTTGGATTTTTTCATCATTTGATCAATCATGCGCTGGATCGGACAACAACGCTCATCTAGGCCGATGCATTACAACGTATCAACGAACTCGAAGGAAATCGGTGAACAAAGTTCTAAGCGCATGCTTACAGCTGATCAAAGGACTAACAGAGAAACCGGTCAACAACGTTCGTAGCGCTGACATTACATGTACTCAAGGGACTACACAAGGAAAAACATGCCGTTTAGATGTCAATTCGCCATGAAGTTGTTGATCTTTTGGAGAATTCCCAATTGACTTAACACGAATATTTCCGGCGTTTGCAAGCATAATAGCCGACAACGCTGAAAAGAGAGTCTGGATTGATCATAGATTTATACCATGGAGCTTAGAATTTAAACGACAGGGAACCTAGAAGACTGTGGAGACTTTGAGATGATTACCAATCACTGGCTAGAGAGGGTGTATAAAACAACCTAAGCCGTTTTCATTTTTTCCTTTATTCCCGGAGGATGGCTAGCGCAGTGACACATCAAGAAGAAAGAGCTAGCGGTATGTTATCTGGATTATCTGACAGGACATTCTCCCTTGGCCAGTTTGAATTTGTGTTACACTAACTTTGCGGGAGAAGAATTATTTTCCGTTCAGCTAAGGAGTAATCCATGTCATCTGCCCAACATTTGATCGAGAACCGTACCACCCGCAAAGGCCTAGTAGCTGATTCATTTAAATGGGCCAGGAATTGAAAACGGAATTCGACCCACAGACAGAAGCCGAAATCGAGAGATCAGACTACATGTCTTCAGAGATGTACCGGTCAAAGTTAAACGTGCTGACATTTTAAATTCTGAACCGGACATCAAGTGTAATTGGTTACCTGAGAAGATCGGGGAACTAGCTGGATTGACATGGCCGTGGATCGAGTCGAGTTAAGCCAGGATTGAGCATGACATTGCATGGAGGCCTATATTGGAATTGACTTTTTACAAAACTGTTTGGATTTTATATGTGATGATGGTGAATAATTAGAGTCACCAGTACGCGTGTTTAGTTTAATTGTTTACAAAAGGAGGGGTTTAATAAGGAGATGACGGAAAACTCTGGGTGAAATTCAAGCGATCAGAATCCGATCTATACTTTGATTTCTATCTCTCTTAGGATGAACTGGAGACATTTCGTACAGGTGATATACCCCTGAAAAATTAATAATTTAAAACCATCGAGGAGAAAATTTTTACCCTCGCGCCTCGACTCTATCGTTATGAGTGTCTAGAAATTCATTTCAGGAGCGTAATCGAGAATAAACTATATACTTTTATAGATCAGCCAGGTGAAACAACTAACTTGGCTTTAAAACTTCGGAGAGAAATACGACTGCCTACACATATATAACGGGAGGAAACCTTCACTTTCTCAAAGCCAAAATCCGCCTTTTGGCCGTCCGCCATCAATGGCGTTCAAACTGGGAGGGAATGTTTTTCACCGACAGTCCGTGGCTCTTCCTGATTTTAAACCAGGCGCAAAACGCCAAATTCGGCTTCCGATTTTTTGGGAACCACGACTTATAGTCAAAGAAGTTTGCAGTTTAGAGAGAGAGAAGACAAGAAATGTAGTAAATCCGCAATATGCTTCCAGGCAAGGTCGGCAACCGATGTTTGACTGGTGGTGATAGGGAAAAAAGAGGGGAGGACAGTGGTGCAGAGGAACTACTCACGAGCTAGAGAGTGTTCACACACCCACGATCTGGCAGGAAAACACTCCTAAAATCAGGGCCACGTGGGAGGAAGCCCAGCCAGCGGTTCACGGGGGGCCCTTCCAAATCTTAACATCTTCCAAGATGCGGCGCTTGTCAACGAGCAAGCACTCTACCAGCGCCAACCGCCGCCCTCCAGCTCATTTATCTGAACCGACAGGAACTGTGCCAGCGGAGTCCGCCCCAGGCTCAGAACCCCCACAGACCAAACGCGACACCGCCCAGGCTGTCCACCACAGCACGGCCTATCTACCACCGCCCCCGCACTACCACCATCACAGCCACCGCCAGATGCGGGACACACCTGTCTCCAGCCGGAGAGCCCTACGTCAACCATCACTCAGCCGCCTAGGAGGAAGAAGCAGGTGCACCGTCAGAGGGACTCCACCACCCAGCCCCGCCCGCCCCGACTCGCAACTGTCCGAATTACCAACCGGAACGGTCAGGACCGCATGGCCTGTGAAGTGAGCGGCCGGCTGATAAAAAATGCCAATTTGCTGGCAGGGAATGGACCCCGCACGACAATATTTTCAAAATAATATCCTTTCTAGGAAGGCGTTTTTTTTCGGAGGGCCTCCTTCTCTCTTCACATTTGTATTAGTAGACCATATTCCTGACCAATTAATAGATTTCACAATAAGTTGCTCGTTCAGCAGTTGTCGAATATTTTTGTGAGTAGTATAGACAGAAGTACATTCGCCCTAACAATGACACCTATTTTTAACATTGGGCAGTGGCTGCCTGTCCCACGGATGCTCTTTACCCAGCGCCGACCGTCTATACTCCCTTCTTCAATTTTCGTTCAAAGGACAATATCTATTGTGTATTCTGTTGAGCTGCCCTTGATATTTGTGTTCTAACACCCTCTATTCTGTCTATAGACTGTCATTCTCCGCTAGGTTGATACTCACGGCGGTAATCCTCCGCCGCTCAACTTTATTCCGGACTAAGGAGGTCACGGCGTGCTCTGGGTTGTGACCCGCGTCACAGAGGATGGCTTCACTTCCTCCATTGCACCTGATCTTACCTTCGCTTGTCAGAGGCCAGTTCCGCTCCGCCTGCCTCCGCTCCCTCTCTCTCGCTCGCCATTTTGTATATGTTTTTTTGATTATGGAGGTTAACGTATATGAACCCACAATGTTAGAACGTTCGCCCCCTTATAGTTGATTATACAAGAGAAAGTGCTGATCCCACAACTATCTATGAACTCATAGGAGAGTGATTAACCCCTTTCTTACAGGAGCGTTGTTCGCAAGTGTGTCAGGAATATTTCTTTTTCTCGATCACCACGATGGGGAGCCGTTGGTTCTAGTTAACATTACGAAATCTACATTTTTTAACCCCACCCTTTCAGAAACCTGTATAACAAATTCCATCTGCCTTTTGCGCACCATCCTTGATTTGGTTAAAATATTTGTCTTGATGTTTGGTCGTTCTTTATAATTATTTTATCTGTCGATATTTTCAAGTAGGACTCTTTCGTTCTTGTGAGTCATATTTACACCCGCTCCTTGTCACATCTGATCCCCCCTTGGATAAATCGCGAGTCTGTCACAATTTGTAGTTTCTTGTCGCTGAAGACTATGATATTCTAATAGATGCGTCATAGACGCTTTCTTTAAAATTATCTTACTATAGATTGCTATAGATCATACTGAAAGACCACAGCACGTAATTATTTCCTTCTACATATAAATGAAAACCCAATTTCCGACGCACAGAATATCGCGTTCCTTACCAAACGTTCGTTTCTCAACGATCTTTTATTAACTCCCTTAAGGAATTACCTCCTATGTCCGCCATGTCCCACCATGCTTGTTCATATCCGATACGGTTCAGATATCTTGTACAGAAAGGCAGACCTGAGAGACAAAAAGTCACTCATACGACATATGAGATGATATCACTGAGAAAATGATAAGTGTTTTTAGAATACGATAGTCAAAAAGTTCTCTCTATCTGCCCTTATCAAACTTTTTATTCTCCCTGATTTTGAAATAATGTAGATCGAAAAGAGCAAATGTGAACAGGATGTTCGTCATTTTTAGAAAGAAGCAATGTGTAAAGGCCAAATTTATTATCGAACGGTGATCAAGCATCGTATAGTCCAACTGATAGCAAATCTACATAGAACGACAAATGGAGCTCGCGGCTGCGGTGCCTAGACCGAGATAAAATCGGGGATCCCTCTTTACTCCTCTCGTGGATGCCACATCTGATCCCATTCTTCTTTTGTGTTGCCAGGCACGGTCCAGTGGATGTCTCTCATAATTTTACCAAATCTTGTGTTTTCCTCTGTGCACGATCTATCGGTCCCCAACATATTGTCTAATGAAGACCACTCATTAGATAAGCTTTCGATCCTCAATAAGCCAGGGCAAATTCCCCCACTGACAACAATAACTATCGCCCATTTTGAGTATTATAACAATGTATCCTATTAGCGTTAAAATTCAATGTTAAGTGGTGACGATAACTTCATGAAATAGACAAGACTTTTGCCCCCGCTAGTCATTCATTGAAAAAGGCGAGCCCTCAAATTACCCTTTTTCATTTTTGAAATCAGGCACAGCAGTATCTTGCTCAATACCTGGAGTGTGGCAAGTGTAAATTTCTCAGGTTCAGCATAACTAATTTATAGCGCTATATGCCTATTCATTGGAATCAGCACAGAATATAATTTCAGCATTTTCGCTTTATCAATACATATATATATTATATTATATAATACTACTTAATATCTAGTATAAATATTATACCTGTAATACATAGTATAATTTATCCAATATTGATTAGTTGGTAAACCAATATATAAAGTATTACTTACCCAAGTATTTTTTATATAAGTATTATTCCAGTCTCATTAGGCTCGGAGGTTGCTAAGCCCAAAGAAACATATTGAGTTTTAGTTATAGTTTACAAAATGTTCAAAGGGATTCTAAATATTTCGCACAGCCCTATTTGCATGTTATGTTACAGTTACTGACTGAAGACGTAAAAAGATTATCTGGAAAAATCTTTCCCAACCATACCCGATATCTAGTTAGATTTTGTTCTGTACCTATATTAAAAAGCCGGGGTACGGAGCAAGTCATCTTGGTTGAAGTCGGCCCTCTTCGTAATCCTTTTCTTTCCGAAGATTTTTAAATGTCGCTTGACCCTGTTAAAAGTGTCGTGAATTTGAATATCACACACTCAAGTTGCCAGACCATAATTGAAAAGCAAAACTGACGGCATTAGATATGGAATTATTTATTTGTTCTAGTATTAGATGTAAAGTCCAAGATAACGACAAGTTTATCAATCTCGTAAGGTCCCTAAATATGAATACAAAAAACAAAGTTTTGCGGCAATCCACGGACCCCTGGACACATTAAAGGTGGGAATCCTCGGTAAGCCTAGGAGAAGGTAAGCATCCCCGTTGACCGGTACACACTCGCGTGAGGACCCCATAGTCTTGATCATGGGTAAACGAAACAAATCCTATGGTCACAATATAGTGACAGTGTGATTTTAAGGAAATTAGAGTTTCCTTCAAATTTGAAGAGTTTATTAAACTGGTTAAAGCCCATTGTTATGATAGTACTGTGCAAGAAACCGCCCGCCGGTGAAGCGGAAAAGCCCTGTGAAAATTCATTCATCGTTCGTCTATGTTTGCCGATTTTTATGAAATAGGCGAAATGCATATCATGATAGGTCTCGAGCCTCAGAATTCTACCCATTTTTGCAATCTCATGTAAGCCGCTCGAAGGTCTGTTTTGATCTCCTCCCATCTTATAATAAATCTCGCGCCGGAAGGATTTGGCCTATTTCAAGACAATACGCGCAATATTGGTTGCGGAATCATTCACGATACACCAATGGGCAATGTTGGTTTGCCTTAGTTCATTTGGATATTTGTGCAAAACCAAATATTCAATAGTATAAGGATAATATAAATCATATTTATTATATTATTTCCCTGACTGGTTTCACTATATATATAAATTATCGGTGTGGTCTTCTAGATTGTAGCTATGTGTCCTTGGAAAATTACCGTTGTGGGCGCACTTAACCCCACGTTGCCGTTGCAGGCGTAGTCGTGATCAAGCTAATCATTAATATAAACTGGTACCCTGTTGGCTCTCACATCTCCTTCTAGTTTGTGCTGCTAAGACACCAATCATACGTGAGCCCAAGGAACTTTGGCGTCTTGCATTACGTCTGGAACTTACACCGTGAGTTTCCCAGCCGTGTGAAAGACGTGTACCATTGTTGTAAGATAGATCCCACCCAGGGTTAGATAATACCATCTAACCGCGTATTCCGGTTACGAACTGGCCCCGGGGTTTACCAGGTCTCTACAGTGGACACGCTGGAAAAAGAGTTCCCCTTGGTGGTTAGCAGTCAAACCAGTATTACTACATGTAAATTTAACAATTTCGGTAGAAAACGCCCTCGCCCCATTTACTGTCGGTAACCACCAACTAAGAACGCAAAAAGTTGACACGAAGTTACAAGGGGGAAAGGAGATCCGATTGCATGCCTTTCACGCCTCGCTTCTTGTTGCGAAGTATTCACTGTTGCCCTACACTCTATGTTGTTATAGTGTTTGGGACTTCACTGATTACGCTATAAAATGGACGCACAGTAACAAAAGAATTCTAACGGTACTTGGAAATATGTTACTTCGCCACTTTTATTATGTAATCCTGCCTTTATTATTCTGGAAGCATCACAAGAGGAATGTGGAAGTGCGCCAAATGAGAGAATTTCTCACTGCGAAATACTTACCCTCCTTCCCTTCTTTTTTATTAAAAGCACTATACTTTTTATTACTACGTGTAACTTTCAAGCTAAACTTCTTCTGTTCACTATTGTTGTTAAAAATAGGGGGTCTTTTCTGTATATATCTTGGTATATGGTATACATTCTATGTATACAGTTGTAAGATATCGAAATGTCATCGGCTCTTGCACAGGTGGATCATGATATCCCCCCCCCCTCATTTTATTACGAATTTTATCCGATCTGTGGTAGACGCACTTATTTTTCTTTTGTACAATTGATTAGGCTTGTAAAAATAATACGCATTAATGCCTGCGGGCATTGTTGGGTTACCAGGGCTGAGCGTGCAGCTATGTCAAGTGTCAATTAACACCAACCAGACTGTATTTATGGACAAACATTTTCTCCTCTTTTTTTTAATCGAGTTCTTTAAATATAATACATGTATAGTACCATGATTATCTACAGATTATCAATAAACTGGTTTGATCATCCGACCTTGAAACCTTGGGCCCCGAGTTCGATACCCATAAATCAGAGAGAATTTTTTCACCCTGTTTGTTATGGCTATAGCATTTTACATTTTTATTTGAAACAATCATGCTTACTCTAAAATAGACCTGGTATAATACCGCAACTTTTTTTTATCGTCTTACACTTTTGTACCCCAAAAATAAATAAATAAAAGTAACAATATAGATGAACCCAACAAATAAGTCAATCTGATTCTAGTTTATTTGGAAATCTACACACGTATTGTATATTTGTGCCATTGACGAATAACTACATGCAACCTTCTTGAATGTCCTTTATGTTGACAAACTTAATCTCGTCTGTTACTTCAACTGACAAAATATTAATTTGTGACGAAAATCGGGGACAATGTAGACACTCGGTCAAAGCGAGCGTAGTATTCCCTATCAGTTCAAAGTCTAAGATGACAAAATATCGCACTTTTCCGAAGTGTAATTTCCCCTCATGGCTCGATATTTTGTCGAATTGTCCCGTTTAATCATGCGTCCATAACCTTTTCCATATACTGTATTCCCTTTTACATCGAGACGACTGAAGTATTTTACAATGTTATTCAATGGACAGTAGCCCAAATACTCCCACAGTCAAATTCCTCATTGGATAACATTTTATCTATGATCGCTCCTGATACAAATGCATCTCCTGAAATTGGCGTTCCTCTCATCAGAGTGTGCGTTTAATTCAATTGATACACACAGTTGTGCTACATCATTTTGCTCTGGTGACAAACATTTCTGTTTTAGTTCAGGATTTTTTTTGCACAAAAGAAACACCAGTAGTGATTTGATTATCAATACTCTTGAGTCCCTCTGATCAACTTTAAAAGGAAACCATTTTTATCCTCAAATGAAAAACATTAGTGTGTGTACAAAGGCCCCAAACACCGCACGCTGTCTGCCAGATGAACAAGTTCAGGGACTGACACCAGAAGAATAAAAAAAATCTCCTTAAAAATGAGCGAAATAAGTATAAATTTTATTTGTTTAACAAGAAAAAAAGTACTTTTTAGGTTACATGTAGGATCTTTTCCACGGTAACAAATAAAAAAAAAAAATAAATAAAAAATAATCTAGAAATACACTAGAAAACATACTAACACTCAAAATAATTCAAATTATATAA
>CAJDSM010139036.1:0-10176 GCA_903981925.1 Ostrea lurida | reverse complement strand
TCTCTGTGATGTCATAATTGGTGACACTGAGGGGCAAAGGTCAAGGACAAATACACTCAACACAATTCTAAGATTTTCTGTATAACAAATTCTGATGCTATTTTCATCAAAATGAATGGCACTTTATCAAACGAGTTTGACTTCTGGATAAACAGATACACAGGTTGATAAACACATGCTTATTTTGTAAATCAAACCAAATGCAGGCATTGATATCATGTAGTTATTGAATGGGTGCGAGGGCAACAATTAATTTGTCAGCCTCGAGACATGGGCTGTTCTCCAAGTACTTTTAGATTTCTTGTTACTGATGATAAACTTGCTTTTTTTAAAAAAACCAAATTATGCAAAAGATTTTATTTCAATGATATAATACATTATAAAAGGAATAAAACAGGAATTTATGAGTGATTGAATCAGTGAGATTTATTGATGGGTAAAGTAAATGATTCAAGGTGAGTAAAAAATGTTATATTTGGAAACATTTACACATCAATTTTTTAACAGTGAATTTTGTTGAAGAAATTATTGAGGATAAGTGAATTTTGTTGGAGAAATATTTGAGGATAAGCGATTTTCTTTGGAGGAATTTTTGAGGGAAAGTGAATTTTTTGGAGGAAATTTTGAGGATAAGTGAATTTTTTTGGAGGAATTTTTGAGGATACATTTCGGTGATGATGACGATTCTTCTCTCTGTGAGTGATAAAAGTGTCCACCACGGTTTTAGGGCACTGCCCCTCTGGTTTAACACACTCAGCAGTTACTTCGTCGCGGAAGAACCGTTTCTGGTGCTCGTTCGACACAGTGATAAGATTTAGCGCGGTATTCAACTGACCGTGAATTTGTCCCAAGCCCCGACGTATCTATACAGATGTCTGCCCCTGAGGAAAAATATTTAATTTCTGTAATTAAGTATATAAAACATAGGTGAGAGTCCTATATTTTATGTGATTTTGTAGCTATTTTTATACAATTATACATGAAAACATTATCTGCAAGAATGAGATCTATTGTTAAATAACAGGTAACGTAGGCAAAAGTAATATTGCCTAATTGTTTCTAATATCACTCTTTCTTGTTTTTAATTCTTAGTATATTTAAAATTTTTAGTTATTTACATTTGGGTGTATTTCTTTTTCATTTTTCATTTATCTTTGGCTTAGGATATGTTAAGTGGTGGTCCACTACATTGTGAAAAATTGTGTCTCAACAGTAGGCATACGATATTGATTATTATTTATTTGATGATATGATAGTATTGTCTATTTACAATATACAGTGTCAATAAAAGTGTGTGATAATTTATAATGTTAAATTTTTGAATGATAAACAAACATGATTTTTCAAAAAATTCTTCCTGGGGCTTCGCAGATGGGAACTTACAGTATGATAAACTAAAAGTTCCTGCCGGACTGTTCAGAACTCGGGAACCTGCAGATTGTGCCCAGTTTTCTGGCCCCGAGGGTGCTATTTACTCTTATGATGCATTTAGAAAGTATCCAAATCAATAATTGATCTGAACATTTTTAGACCTATTTCACAAACTATTTAAATACGATACGGCACATCTTTTGTGATTCGTGTGTGTTAATAATTTAAGAGTATATAGCTTTTAGTGCTAAGGGTATATTCTCGTGTGGACCTGGCTAAACCCTGGGAAGTCTGCGGCGCTCCTATGTAGGATGGTATAGGAGAACGAGACCCTGGAGTGCCATCGTGCGGAGGCCGTATTTCCTCCAGGGGACGGTGGTAATAGGGTCTGCACCAACAAATCTCTCTGTAAGGATAGTAGGCTCTCAACCAAATCTAGGCTCTCCGTTCTGATAAGTAGCACGTGGATACTAAGGATGACAGGGTATTACCACTAGATGAATACATTCTGTTATTCCACAAATGGAAACTGTATTGCTGGCTTACGGGATACACGTTAATATAGAGTCGTTTTTCCGAATATTATTCGAGTCGGACTGTATTATATAAAATTGGAATAGAATCGAGCGTTACATAGCAGTTTATTTCTCAAACATGCTAATCGGTCACTTCTCATTAAGAACAGTAAATGGGTGATTATCACTCTTTATCTTTATGTCTGGTTTTCTATTTATACGGGACAATATTACACAGGTTATAACTACTGACAAGTAGTTCCCGATAGGTGGGATAAATTAATCAGATAGATAAGTGCGACTATGCACGGGCTATGAATACTTAAGGATATATATATTTGTCTTCTTTACTTTGATTCGACGAGGGGATGGATTTGCATACTGACCAATATTAAGGATGCTTTAATTCAACAACAAGCTGGGAAACCGGTTTATCCTTACTTACCAATGCTTCTGCTTGCTTGGAATCCTCGGGTACTGGGTAGTAATATTAGATTAGGCTGAAAACCTCATTTTCCTGGTGATTTTTTGTTTTTTTCTTTGTTTTATCATCGGCCTTTGCGCCTTTTTTGTTATTCGCTCGCTCCGCCTGGATATGTCTTTGCTTTTTACTGCGAGTCCTTCTGGTTTGGAATCGCTATGCCATTATGGGAGCAGGAGGATCAGATTCGTTCTTATAGTATCCTCAATAGTAAAGATGTTCTATCATGTAAGACTTTGATATGGCAGGGGCTGTTTTTGTTTTTTTTGGGTTCGTTTAAAAATAGGATTGGGAAGGGTGTGGGTAGGTATAGCCTATGGCTACATGTATTTATTGTTCGTGTGTTAAGGGTAGGTCTGTAGTGATATTTGTAGTTTGTGTTAATTCAGAGGGGGGATTATCTTTCGAGTTTTTCAAGTCTTTGGGTGTCTTAATTACTTAAAAAGTTAACACGTACAATTTTTTGCACACTTGTACATGTACTGGGTTTGACAAAGAGTTGTTTTGGAATTTAATTAAATTTATAATGTTTAGTATCAAATGAGAAGATACATGTAGTAGATTAGTATGGTGTTTATTAAATAGGGAATAGAATAATTCTTCATTGATTAATGAATAAATGATTTGTACTGCCAAATTTGTCTGAGCGATAACAGGATTGGAAGGGGGGTTTTGTGGTGGGGGAGGCACGGGAGTTGTTTCGCAGGGGAGCGAGATGGAGGATGTATGGGCGGGAGAGGGGGCGGTCGTTAAAGGAGCGATAACTTAGGTTGGGATGGAAGCACAGGGGGGGGGCAAGCCCCACCATGGACGCCTCGCTCGTGGGTCTGGGGCGGGGGGGGGTTTTTTTTTTATTTATTTCTTATTTTAAAAAAAGGAGGGGTGGGGATTTTTTTTGAAGTTACTTTTGTTTTTTTTTTTTTTTTTTTTTTTTTTTTTAGAGGGTTAATTTAGCCTTTTTTAGTGATTCATTTAAAATAAATTCTTAATACCAAAAATTAAGTCAAGTTTTTGTGTGAGCCTGTTTTTGATGATTATAGCTGAAAATGCAGGGTGCACGGAATGAGGTTGGGGGAGATAGGACGTATTAACAGAATCTATCCATGCTGGATGCTGGTGGCCTGTGTATATATGAGGAGCTGTCCTTGTGCTGTTGGGCTTGATTCTTTAGTGAGATTAATGTTTTTGTAAAATCGGGATTTGGTACCATCGCTGTAAACATATGCTTAAATTGGCTGTTCGGATTATATTTGTAGGATTTGTTTAGATTAACGAATGAATATATAAACTATCTAATTGTAGATGATATTACATTAGGCAATAGATATGGTATGTAGAACTGGTTTAAACATTAATGTTGTAGGTTAAAAATTGTGTGGTTACTTTAAAGACATGAAGAAAGAGCTATCCGTAGATATTAGTATACAGTGAAATAATCATCATCACTGTGTTCTAGAAGGCAATTTGAATTGTTTTGATATTCCTTATAGTAAGCTGGCTTGTTGGTTCTGAGGTTAAAGAGAAATAGTGCTGGGGGGGGGAATTTTTGAGACGACAGAGTGGAGGAGAGTGGCTAGGAATGGGAGTCTTAATAGTCTCACAATGAGTATGGATGAGTGCAGTGCCGGATGGTGAGTCAGGTAAAGCATTTGAAGTAAAGACTTTTATTTTACTTTGGGACTTGGGGGACTAGGTCGAAGTGGGGTTGGAGCGGAAGTTAAATCAGGACGAGAATAAATCACAAAGATCTGAGTTTTGTATTTTATATTAGAAATTGGGAATGTGTCATGTGATATCAGTGTCTTGTGGTTTGGATCGAAATGCTTTCCTAGTAATCTGAATAGATCTGTCAATCTAAGGGGATGATATTTTTGAGATGTGGTATGGTGGGTGTGATTGAATAAAAAAAATTAGATATTTTATGTTATATATAAAGAAAGGATATGGTAAAGTTATTGATGATCGCTCAGATGGTGATATGTGATAGATCAGATATTCTGTTACATTATGTTGGGTTATAGCTTTTTTGTAAGGATCATTGATTGCAGTTATTGGTGTGTTTTATAGACGTATTCTAGCTTGGGGTCCCTAGGAAGTTAAAGTGGAAGTTATTTTAGTATTGGTTATCAGTGATTCCTTTATATGGGGAACAATTTAAATAGAATAAATGTGAAGATCGCATTGACTGTTGTATTATAATTCCTATACCTTTTGGTTAATTGGAGGTGGCTTGAGGGTAGTAAATATGCTTGATTAACTTATTTGGATATTTTGGAAGGGCATGATTGATTGTTCTGATGTACTATGATAAGGAATAATAAGCGAATGAGGGTGAATATTCTTGATAAGTTATTAATATGGGATATGATTAGAGTTAAAATTTAAATATGTTGGTTACATTATATTATTTTGATGGAATTTTGAAAAATTAATGTAGTGGGTTTGATTTTGAATCTTTGTGTTGTTGTTCCGCAGTTTTTTATTTAGTAATATATGTGTATTGATTAGATTTCGTATGACGTATTCGTTTATGCGGAGGTAAGTTTGGTATATTTGTTGGTTGTAAAGTGCTAAGTACCACGAGTATGTATTATGTAATTAAACGGTTTTTTATTGCGTAATGTATTATAGCATTATATGTTTTTGTAAATTTATACATTTAAGTATGATTTCTGTTTTGAGACACGTACTTATTGTTCGCGTATTGAATAGGGTTATTGAAGAGAGAGTGATGCGGTGTAATCCGGTTTAGTACTTATCTGATCGAAGGGCTTTGCATGTGAAATTACAAATTGTTTTTTTAACATACATGGTTTTTGATTTTGTTAGGATATAAGAGGTCCTCTATCAATGTATGCACGATTATTAAATGATTAAATGTATATACTGATTGTTTTTTTATAATGTTGTTAGTGATATCTATAATTATTTTTGTGGAACTAATGTGGTGTAAATGGTTGGAACTAATGATTTTATTGCCGGGATTGATTTCTAGTTTTTGGAGTTTTAATTTATTTTGTGATTGTATATTTAATAAATATGTCGCATTTCTGTTTAGCGCTGTTTTTTTTTTTTTTTTATTTCGTACCTTGGTCTATTAGTGTGTATTTTAGTTAGATGTCAGTTATTTTTCAATTTGATTAATTAGAGCTCGAGCAAAGATTATGAAAGAAACAACTAGCAGGTAATTGGTTGTTATAGCAGTGCGAGATGATGGAGATTGTGGTGCTAGCTTGTAATTTTTTGGGTGAGAAAGGTTTGTAGTCCTGTATTGGAAAGCTAAACTCATGTTTGTTATAGTAATAAATGTGTTTTTATTGTTTGTTGATAATTTTGTTTATTTATGGGTGATTGGTGTATAAACTTAGACTTATTGGTGTCTTGATTTTATGGTGAAGTATTTATGTGATATTTAACCTATAATATATTTAATATTTATATTATTAAATAAACTAAAATAATATGAGAGAGTACCAATCATAGTAACACTATAGAATTAATTTATAAAATAGTATAGTGAAAATTTGATTGAATAATAGGGTTATATTGGGATCATTTGTTGAAGCGTTTGATGATTTTCTGATGAAGTACTTTGATCCCAAAAATTGTTACGTGATTATGTAGGTTTCGCTTATGATTGACGGATAGTTATGACTTAGAAAAATAATAAATTAATAAAATTAAGGGTTATTTTTGATGACATAAATGAGTGAATTACTGAATTGATGGATGAATTTTAGTGATTGGATTTGATTTATTGATTTGAATCATAAGTGTATTTATGGATTGTGAGGTTAATGATTTGATGATTATGAAGTGAAATACGGCGGAAAAGGGATGGAGGTGTTTGCAATGTTGGAGAGGATTTTTTGATATGATTAGTGATTTTAATTGTATTATCCACATTATGATTGTTGATTTATTTGTTGATAGTGGAGGAGAATTTCAAAATGTATCATTTCATTAAATGCATTGTTAGATATGGAATCTATATGTTCGATCTTAATGAGGTGAGTGTTCCTGATCTACCTAAACTTGTGGTATATGATTGTGATGAATATGTTTTGTGGTATTTCTTTCTCTACCTTGAAAAAATGGTGGAGGGTAAGAGTCTAATGGGGGAGAAATCAAGAGGGATCTAAATAAGAAAGAGTCAATCAATTAAATGTATTATAAGCTTCTCTGTATGTGTTTTTGGTGTTTGTAGTTTATAGGATAATCTAAAACGCGACGATAATAATGTAGATGCAATAATGTATTTATATCTGGGTTATTACAGATTCAATCCTCGTCCAAACCACAATTTACTGATGATTTTTAAGCGTTACAACTGGAATATGATAAGTTAAAGAAAGAATATTAATTCTATCTAATTAAATGATAACGTGCATATTAAAGTTAAGTGGAATAGTCATGAATTATGGAACCCTTTCTTAGATAGTGAACGCATTTTTATAAAGTAATTTTCTATTTATTCGGTTCCGTTTAAGGGAGTTTGTAACGAAGAGGAGCGTATTAAGTTTTGTTGTTGTGTGAATAGATTTTCCATGTAGTGCTTTCTGATTTGTTGAAGTAAATAATGTGTTTGTCAGTCCGATTATGTATTTTTCAAAGAGTTTTTCAGGACAGTGGATGTGTTTATGTTGTTGGTAGTCTCGTTGGAAGGGATATTTCTTAGAGACCGGATTATTTTAAGATAAGTACGATAAAACATTTCATAAGTGTCTTGACCATATCAAACAAGGAGATGGGTAACGGATCCTTATGGTAATTTCTGACGTAATTATAGTTTTTTCATGAAGTTAAGGATTGTTATCAAAGGTAAGTGTCTTTTAAGATCTCATCCCGAGAGTATTTATGTGGTTCTGTGATGTTGAGTGAGAATCATTCTAGAAGGTAAAGAAATTGGAATTACGTTATTATAATCTGGATAAAGATAATATGTTTAATAAGAAAATTTGATAATAAATATCAGTCAATAGAGTATCGAATCAAAGGACATAAAATATACATATTAGGAAAATAATGTGGATAGTGTCAAATTTGGATATCAAATCTCTAAGAAGCATTGTATTGAAATAGTGCGAAAATATGATTTAGTTGATATGTAATTGATTAGAGTATTGTAATAAAGTTGTTATGTTTTAATATCTGTATAGTGCAAGTTTTTATAAAAAGCAACAGGATTATATTCCGAAATATGTGGGGTTTGATGATTACCTATAATAGAGAACTTTGAATCAATAGGGTGATTAAGTTGGTGAGATGAAATAAAAAAACCAATATCTAGAATAATTATCTCAAGTGGGTATAGTAGAAATCCATGATCCTATTGGCATAGATAATAGTATCGATAATGTTAATATTTTGATTCTCTGGGAGGAAGTGTCGATAGCTGAATGTTTGCGCTTGCGTTGATAATTACCCTTGGCATTAGGATTGTAATAAATATTGTATTTGCATTATAATGTAAACATGTTTAACTAATAGTTTTATCAATGTAATCGCAAGGTTTCAAAGGTTAATGATAGGATTAAATTTATTATGAATGTTTTATCCGTGTAGAGAATTTAAGAAGTGGTGGCCTAGTTTGGAAGATTAGCTATTTGAAAAAATTCAATTAAGATTATGTATTTCAGATCTTGATGACAATTCGTTATGATTTTTGATATAAGATAGAATATGAGTCAGTTGAATATAATTAGATACAGCGATTTACAATCGAGCATTATGATAAGGGTACTAGAATCTGTGTCGGATATCAGACGAGTAGATGTGTAGAATTGTTTTTTAAGTTGGAGTGGTTTGAATGCGGCTGTGGCAGCTCCTGCAGTGGGAGATTACTAGGGATTAGCGATATGACTATTTGATTTAATATGTGTAAGATAAAATAAAAAAAGAAAGATATAATTGAGTAAATGAATATGAATGCGTTGATAATGATTTAACAATAATGGAAGGGCGAGTGAGATGTGGAAAATTGTTATAATATTAAATAATTACCATACTACCTTGATCGACTAAAATAGTATTGATAGAAATAGTCTATGGTTAATCAATACCCTCGGATCCATTAAATATCATCCTAATCTGAGAATTATTATGTCACATTTATGTATATCCAAAGTACTTGTGAATCCAAGTTTATATAGTTTCCTATTCTGTATTATATTGGCGTGATGATGTCGCACTGTTGATTTACGGCCGTGTTTTCTTAGTAGCCAGAATTTTCATGAACAATGTAGTAGCTTCTGATTTTACTTATTAATTTCATATACGGTCTATCCTCCCGATTGAGTATAATGTCCTGTTGTGGTCTTGAGGTAGTGTAGTGTGGGGCATTATTTTATATTAAGTATGATGAATTACTTATTGTAGAAAACTGAAGCAGCGTTATGACTTTGGTCTTAATATAATAGATGTCGGGGCAGGTTGGTGCGCGGGAGGCGAAGATCGGTTAAAGAAAATATTATGATTTGATGTAAGATTAAATAATCAGGTATGTGCATAATCAGTGTTTTATATTGATATATAAACTTTAGATTGTTTGACATTTAAGTAGGATATTAAGTAGCCTAACTTAGTGTCACAAATGACTTAGGTGGGAGCAAGAACGAAGAGTTATGTGGTATGTGTATTAATTTACTGAGAAATGTGGTAAGCTATACCAGACAACGTTTTTGGGGCAATGAGACTGTTAATTTTTTATCAAAAGACAAAGCTCGAAAAGTACATAATACCATGATGATATCTCAATAGGAAGAAGTTGGGTTTTGTATAGAGTTTGAATGAGAATATATGATTCATTACTGGGCTTTTTAATAATATTGCGATAGATCTGGTTAATTAATTATAAGTAATATTAAAATTAATGACTAGCTGGAATAAAACTGCCATCCACCCAGAAATATCCTGTTACTGGATATGCAGAAATAATGAATCTCGGTAAAGAAATATTCTTAGCATTATTTATTTTTGAATTTGAGGTGTTTTTCTAAGGGTTACTTATAATATAACAATTGATAACCAACTGAAAATATTCCTGCTGTTTTATTTTGTATGTTGAAATTACGCAAAAAGATTTGTAGAAGTAGTTGCATCGGGATGACCTAGTTTTTCAAAGAGTGAGATGTTTGTATTAGTTACAAAGTTGATTATCCTGATGCCAGAACTATAAACATAAATATTGCTATTCACGTAAACTTGATTACACATACTTAGGCGTCATATAAGATAACAAGGATGTAGAAGAATTATTGAAATCTTGTGTCACTTAGTTTTTTGGAATGTTGCTTTTATCTTGTTCTTTGTCCGAACTTTACATTGGTCATAATGATTAAAGTTGAAGTTGGAAACTAAATTAAGGTACACTAACCCAATTAACTGATAGGGGAAAGGTTCATTCATTCAAGAGAGACAAGGTAGATATTTTTATGATAAAGGTAGCATATGTTCGAATATAGTCTATCTTGACAAAACAACATCTTGTTGAATTGATGCATAGTGCAGAAATATTTCAAGTAATTTGACGATTCAGTATTGAAGAAGACTTTTTGAAATTATAATGTTTTTATTTGGTTCATAGATTAATTAATATTTTATATGCTTGATTGTCCAGTTATAATATAGTAAGATTAATGGCTAGCCGGTAATATAACTTGGGGAACTTAGAAGTTTAATAAATAAAATAATCATAATGATTTATTGTAATTAGTAATAATTGAGAGTGCATAGACGCAACTTAATGGAGTTTTGTTACCAGAGCTGTTGATAAGTTCCTGTATGGAGAGAAGATAGCTTCCAGTATAA
>CAJDSM010139014.1:0-11394 GCA_903981925.1 Ostrea lurida | reverse complement strand
GCTAAGCTAAAATTTGTATTAAAGCTAAACAATAATGAATACTGTTGAATGACACTTACTTTGACTGTTAAACATGTGCATAGCACCTTAGAATAGCTCGTAATGCCACGCTAGGTAGCTAATTACTATGTCTACTATTGACATCATCGATGATATTTACGTATATCTTAATCCTCAATCTGATTCTTTGCTTTATGTTAAAACTAAATGCTTTACTTTTTTTAACAGACCGAGGAAATAGAAGGCATTCAACCTACACTCCCATACACCAGTAAGATAATCTGGTCGATTTAGCGGGCAGCGAGAGCAGTCACAGGCTCAGACTCGGGGGAGAGGCTCAGGGTTAGGCAGCAATTGTCAAAATTTCAACAGAGATTGTAGACTGTCTGAGGTATTTAGGTTTGTGACTTGAAATTTTCGAGTGGTCCTCAGGAGCACAAGGGCGATGGAATTTTTTGGATATTTCTTACCTTCTAATAGTTTTATCCTAGGGGCATCATCTCGCGTGGCGGGTTCATGCTCAATGGATATAATGTTGGCATAGAAGATATTCGCACAGTAGAGAGCACTCTGAATCTCCTCTATATTTCCAAGAAAGCTTTCCACTTATAATATTCATTGTCATTTTACTATGTCGTGGGACACTTCCAAAGTGAGATATTGCAATCTAGTGGAGAAGAAGATTTTTTAGAAAGACTTATTATTCTATTCCTTCACATTATTAGCACAACAACTAGTAATGGATCTTGAATCCACATAAACTCGAGTTAAAGTACTCTCACAATATTTTGGATCAGCATCGTGTTTGTCAGCTTTGGACCCCTCGCTCGCACACTCTAACACGATCAAGTTGCCTCTTCGCTTTACCCTTAATTGGAGTTTAAAAGAAGTGTAACCGACTGTAGGTTTCCGACGATTGCAGCTTTACCTTGAAGGGCATTAACTCCCAGTAAGTGTCATCATATCCTTATGTTTAAAGATTATTTTTTAAAGTCTATTTGCTGCCTTAAGCGTTTAGCGAAAGTGTTTTGTTTTTCTAGCTCATTGGTGGGAGCAATCTAATTGAAGACGTTTATGAAGGCAATAAACTCTTTGAGCAAATCTCCTCCTATATCAGGAAGATTCCATTTAAATTTCAGGCTTTCCTGGCTCAAGGTGGTTTTTTGAGAAAGAAAATTTTTCAAAGGATTTTTCCTTCTATAAGATCATATGTCAACTGTTTTTGTTCCCCTATTGTGGGGCCCCATCGTACCCCCGGGGGTCATGATTTGAACAAACTTGAATATCCACTATAAATCAGGAAGCCTTTCCAGTATAAATTTTCAAGTTTCCGTGGCCCAGTGGTCTTCTGAGAAGCAGAATTTTTAAATGAACCGCCGCTATTTGTTTTTTTTGGCAATTTTCATGATTATCTTTCCCCTTTGATGAGGGCCTGGTCCTTCATTATTGAACAAAATTGAAGACCGCTTCATCACGCCAGGAATGATGTGTACCAAGTTTGGTTGAATTTGGCCCAGTCGGTTCTTTGAGAAGGAAGTTGAAAATGTGAAAAGTTACGACGACGACAGACAGACAATGGACAAATTTTTGATTGCAAGAAAAGCTGCACTGAGCCCTTCGGCTCAGGTGAGCTAAAAAGGTCGGTAGGTCAGATTTTTTTTTTCACTATTTCGTATGGTTGTGTATAGTGTATATCATTTGTGTAATTATTGTATGTTTACAGTTTTAATCAGCCTGTCAACTGCCTTGGATGTGTTACATGTATCTTGTGCAAAAGTGAGGTAAAAATCAATTAGGCTCTGAAGAGAAACAAATAAAAAGTGTTAGGGTAGAGGTGAAAAAAATAGGGTTGGGCGGATGACAGTAACCCCCCCCCCCCCCCCCTTGTTTTTTTTTTTTTTTTGGTCTACTACAATATTTTTTAAAAATATAGATATTTAAAATATCAAATTCAATTTATTACGCGCGATTATACAGTTGAACTTCCGGTATCTCTAACAACTGATATATCGAATACCATGGTTAGTCGAAACTATTTGGAGCTCTCAGCTACCTATTTTATGATGTATTTTTACACCTGGATATTCTTTGCAATTCACGGGATATTCGAACTTTGTTTTTTGGTCCAATGCGTAATTTGAGATAAGGAGGTTCAACTGTATATTTGCATGTATACCAATTTAGATCCCACTGACCCAAGGGTCATGAATTTCATGCTCTTCATAAATCATACCTTCAAGTTGTGCTGAGATAAAGAAGATTACCTGCTTCATGTTGTTGATTACAGAAGATCTTTAAAGATTTCTTTTTTTTTTTTAAAGATATTGATCCCACTTAGTAGGAGCACAGCGACCATGAAACTCATAAGTTTAATTATAAATGTTTATCCCAAATATGTTGGATACAAAATCTAATGAAAATAGTAAATGAGAATACAGAGAAGAAGTTGACTATCTACAAATGTTAATTTACACAAGACAAATGGCTGACAATAAAGGACAACTACTAATCGCAATAGGTCACATAAGTGACTCAGGTGACCTAAAAATGAGGACTCTCTTTAATGCTGAATTGTTTGGAAGTCTCATAAAGTCACTGTAAAGTTTTGGTTGGCAACAACAAAACTGCTTTTAATTGAACATTATGTTTGCTTATTGGGTGTGTTTTATGACCTTTTAGAAACTATGTTCAATTTATTGCTCCCCCTCACAAGTCATTTAGCTTCTGGTTTTTTCAATTCCCTGACATAAATAAAGCAAAGAGCCCTAAATAAAGATTATGTACTGGTACAATACTTTGTTTTATTGGAGATATGTTTGTAACGAATGCTGTTGTAATTACACGTACCTGCATCATATCCTCCAGACTGGCAGGGTCCAGACTTCCGCTCCCCTCTTTCCGTAGTCCTGTCACAGTTCCCTTCTCTGTTACGCCCATTGTCAATCTACATGTATCATAAAACATGTTAACATACAACTTCTGCCATTTTATCTCCCAAATTCTGACTACTTTTGTAATCAAGCATCACGTAGCCATTAAACCCTGTTGATATTTGCATCCACGAGGTGCTCTGTGGATTGCCTATTCTTACATAACCTCATCTCATCTTATGAGCAGTGAATTGATCTCTTGGCTAGCAGGGATGAAGATGACCATGTATATCAACATGCATGTTATTGTGTTTATGTACAGAAAGCAGAACGTAGAATGCAATCATGACCAATCTTGTGATGATGAATTGAAGTTTACTTTGATGTACAGAAGTATATTACCTGGCTAAACAACATGCCTCTTCCTTCAGATTTGCATCTACTATATGGGAGTGACCAATCTGTTTAAAATATCAATATACAATGTTATCAATCCTTCTCTCATGATTCTGAACTCTCCCTACCCTTCCCCCTGAGAAAAAAACACAAAAAAGGCATTTGGCCCTCTTTCTGAAGTACTGCTTCCCACCACTAGAAGAAATCCAACTTATAATATTGTACAATTTCTCAGGGATATTTTGTTATTGGGAAAATCCTACTCTATAACACTAGGTGCCATAGATTTTAGTTATAGATTGCATTACTTGAGAATTGTGACATTTGCCTTTGTTTTTAATGCGTCAATGTCTGACTCAGATTAATCACCATAAATGATTGCTGGAATAGCAAAATGACAATCCTGGATACATACNATCTGACTCAGATTAATCACCATGAGTGATTGCTTGAATAGCAAAATGACAATCCTGGATACATACCATCGCAGTGTTATTTATGAAAATATATTTGAGTCATCGTTTTACATGAAGATTTAAAGTCAAAACAAAGTACTTTTGATGTAAACATTTCACTAAGAATGAGCTTGATTACCAGTTGAAAGTGCATCGATATTCCATATTCCAATGATCATTGCGTGGAACCAATGCACTGAATATTCCTTACATTTTGAAATTTGCAGTGGGGATGTTTTTCTCTCTTTTTCTTTTTCATTTACCTGTAACCATGTTATTATGGTACCTTATTTTCAAATGATTAAAGGGGCACCTGCAGTGTGAGATCACATATCAGAAGTAAGCAACTGTAATCATGTGATTATCCGATCATTTGACAACGCATTACCAAAGGGATGGCTTGGAGAGTGACTTCCCCCAATGTTGAATTTGGGTAGTGAACATCTTGTAATTAAATTTTTATCTCCGATATCCAATTTTGTGCAGTAAAATCATGAAAGTTTTAATCACCTTGCTGAAGAAACAATAAAATGAATAAACTCTGTGAGATTTTCTCACTCATCCAGTGTATTTAAAGGAGGCATCAGCAATAAAGATGGAGAACAACATTCAGAAAATATATACATCTGTAACAGGAAGGGAGAAAATGCAACAGACCAGACCAGGATTCGAACCCAGGCCCCCTGAATTATCTAGTCAGGTGCTCAACCAACTAAGCTTTCTGGCCACCAGAGATCAAACCTGGCTGACCGCTACGCATCAAAGAAAAAGGACTCTTGCTAGATAATAGGAATTGATGAGATCTGATAACAAGAGGCCCATGGGCCACATCTTCGCTCCTGAGTGACCTTAGCGTGGCTATAAGCAGTGGTGATTTTTTTTTTTTTTTAACTAGTGGTAAAGTCTTCCGGGAAACATGTGTCGCCTGCTACTTTAATTTACATAGAAAAATTACTTCCATCATTTAATAGATGATCATGGCAAAAAAGTATATATATTATGTTTTGTCAAATTCAGTTTCTGTCAAGTTACCAGAAATGACAAGTGCATCTCTAACATGATGATTAGATGAATGATGAGATATTGTTATGAAGATGCCATTTGTGAAGTTTGTGAGATTCTACTCCGAAATAAGACAAATTTTGTTTATGTCAAAGAAAATTTAAAATTTGCGTCAACAGGAATTGGACATGCGGCAGATTGGAAACTGCGTGTACAGCATAACCAGTTGTCATACTGATGGCTCTGTAGCGAAAATTCCAGGAAGTGGCCTGTGTGTTCCGAGAAAAATTGTGGACAGAATTTTGTCCATGTGAAACTATTCAACAGTTCTGCGTCAAGACGGAAGTTGACATGCGGCAAGATTGGAAACACTGCGGTTACACGATCACAGGGTGTCATATACTGATGCTACTGTGACAAATTATCAGGAAGTGGCCTGGTGTGGCATTTCCTGAGAATACAGTGACAGAATTTAGTCCATGTGATAAACTGTTCAAAGTCTGCGTCAAAACAGCGAAAGTTGACATGCGGCAGATTGGAAACTTGTTACCGATACAGTTGTGCATTACTGTGCTCCTGTGCAAGATATTCAGGAAAGCTGGGCTATGCGTGGTTCCTGAGAAAATGTGGACAGAAATTTGTCCATGTGAAAAAACTATTCAAAGTGGCGTCAAACGGAAGTTGTATGTGGCAGATTGGAAACTGCGTTTTACACGAACAGTGCCCAATAATCTGATGCAGTCTGTGCCAATATCCAGAAGCTGGCCATTTGTGGGTTCCTCATGAGAAAAATGTGACAGAAACTGTGTACATGTTCACAATATCCTCAGAGTTGCGTCAAACCAGGAAGTTTGACATTGCGTCACGAATTGGAAACTGATTTACACGATACAGATGTCATACTGATGCTCTGTGCGACAATATCAGAAGTGGCCTGTATCGTGGTTCTGAGCAAAAAATGTGACAGAAATTGGTCTTATGTTAAAACATTCAAAGTTGCGTCAAAACAGGAAGTTAGCATGGCAGATTGGAAACTGCGTACACAAATCAGATGGTCCATACTGATGACTCTGTCGCCAAATTCAGGAAGCTGGCTGTGTGGTTCTGAGAAAAATGTTGACAGAATTTGGTCTTGTTAAATAATATTCTAAGTGTGTCAAACAGGAGTTGACATGTGGCAGATCTGGAAACTGCGTTACACGATAACAGTTGTACCTATCTGATCGCTCTTGCCAAATACTAGGAAGCTGGCCTATGTGTTTCTGAGAAAATGTGACAAACATTTTTGTGACCACCCGACGACGACGAAGACGGTACCTTAAAGTGATCCCTATATGTCGCCTCGCTCAACGCAGGCAGGCGACACAAAATTCAGGTTTCCTTAAAGGTCATGGAACGATATTCTAACAACACTTATCTTTTCTCCCCATTAATATAAAACTTTGTGTCATATACTCCTTCATAAAAATTATTTAAAAAATTAACGACGTTAATTTACCTAAGAAATACGAAGTGCAAAGGTACTTCAACTGGGAAATTTCGTTACCCGAATTATTGTTCCTTGATTCCCGAATTTGTGACAGTCACAAGAGACCCACTGTATAGTGAATCCAAAATCGAACGCTATGCACCAAGACGATATTTACTCTTGGCAATTTGAGGAGTTTTTGGATGAGGGCCCTCGATTTAACTCTGTATGAGGATCCACGGCGCGAAACCATAATTAATACAACTACCTCATATATTTTAATGATGGACGAAACAAAAAGGGAAGTGTCCAAAGATCTAATATTCATCTCAACCTGTGCTCAAATAATTTGTCCGAATGGTGATGGAAGATTGATTTGGATATGATTAGTTTATTTTATGTGTCTAATTTATATTGACGGACTGCAATATTCAGATCGTCACCTTGTCGGCTGAAGTGGTGCAATTGAGCATGCTTAGAACCCATGGCTTTCAGCGAGTGAGGGTTACCTTATGCCATGCCACACATATACAATGCTTGCGCACGGGACCTTCTGTTTTTAATTAAGGTCAATCTGAAGGACCCGTGACATTTTACTTCAACCGAGCGATGGAAGAACCATGCATACATTTTCAGGGAGATTTATTATTTCTATTCAAGCCCAGGAACGTAGCATTGTTTCTATAGCATGTCCCGGTGCGATGGGAAGGGGGGGACAAATTTTTGACGATTTTGTAAATCTTCAAAATCCTAATCGTGATGCTGGGGTTGGGAGGATTTATAAGCTAAAATGTTCATCAATTTTTTCCAAGCCTCGATATTATATAATTATTTTTTAATTTCGGGGAGAGAACAAATTATGGATCTTATAAAATGGTAACAAAATGCTTTTGCTGCCTAGGCTCAATTCATATTCATTCGTTCCACTACCACTATCAATAAACTAGTCAACGATATAATTATATAATAATCGGGATTTATCATATATTCAAGTGAGCAGAGGGATATATAAAAACCATCGCATACATACAATATAGAATGGGCCATTTGCAGAAACAGTGGGACGGAAACACGTCAGCGGGTAGTAACCCACCAACCCCTAAAAAAATCTAAATCAAAATCTTAATTTTCCTTCAAAAATAAATATATTTACATTTAGACAGACAGAAAACAAAACGTGGCAGATACATCGTTTCGTTGATCTGTATCTGTGGAGGAGAGAGAGAGAGAGAGAGAGGGAGAGAGAGAGAGAGGAGAGAGAAGAGAGGAGAGAGCTGATAAACTGTATAATTGTAATAAACATTTCAGTCACTGAAAGGCGCGCAAACGTTGGTGAGCTTGGCAGGGAAAAATCTCCACTTTGATTTTACTTTGTGAATCAGCACTATTCTAATTTCTCTCATAGCATATTCGACTTCCTAGATATTTAAGT
This sequence comes from Ostrea lurida, assembly GCA_903981925.1. Classification (NCBI taxonomy): domain Eukaryota; kingdom Metazoa; phylum Mollusca; class Bivalvia; order Ostreida; family Ostreidae; genus Ostrea; species Ostrea lurida. Next base: position 3,771 of record CAJDSM010139014.1, on the reverse strand, counting down.
TATGACCCAAATCGCCTCGTTTGTTTCACGATGCTTCGCGTGCCCACCACGTTCTGTTGCACGACGATACTTTACTTACATACTTTCTAATAAAATTGAAATCGGGAATTTGTCTGGCGAGATATTTTACAATATCTGATTAACTCGACTAATGATACTGATACATTTCTGCTATATGTGCGATTTGTATTTTCCGGTTTTTTTTGTGTTGTTTTGTTTTTTGTCATTTATGTTTTGTTTTGTGAAGTATAACTTTTTCTGTCTTCATTCTCTTTATATAGAATATAAAGGTCATCTCTACAAATATCTATTCAGTAACACCAAAAGAAAAGAACTGGTCTATTTACACTGCACCTTTAAACCTGTACGAAAAGCATTATTTTTTTGTCTAACGTGCAGCATAAGTAAGAGTACCTTTGTCGGAGTATACGGGCTCTTTCATTCCCGCGGCAACACAAAAACACAAAAAGGTACATGACTTGGATGACACGCACAACGATTTTTTCTATAAATGAACACACATTGATCAATTATCAACACCCGCGAAGGGGGGGGGGTGTGGGTGGGGGGGGGGGAGGGGGTGGAGGGGGGGGGGGGGGGGGGGTGGGGGGGGGGGGGGTGGTCTGATTTTGCAACTTTTTGTTCTACGTTAGATCTATTTCATCTTTTAATTAACTTATACTTATATTATTTAATAAAAGTATAGACTTTCACATGACAAAAACGGGCTTCCACCCTGTCCTATTTTTATTACAGTGATCAATCAGTTCATACATGTATATATTATCTACTACTAGGCTTGGTAATGCGCAAAAGTTGACGTTTTTTGAGAGGTTTTCCTCGCGTCTCGGCCAGTGCGTGCAGTAGTAAGTTCCGTAGTCAAAATAGTTGCATTTTTAATTTTATTATTCCACTGTCTTTCCAAGTAGGTATTCGGAAGCCATAGCTTCCGTTTTAATATAATATAATGTCACATAACTGATATATGAGTTCTGCGTGTTTTGAAGTGAATCTCGGTGTAAATTCTTATCCACACCAAATCTTTTTGAAACGTCGAATCATCTTGAAACGACCCTTCTGAAACTTGAAGCAACAGAACAATTATGACTATTGATTGCTAAATCTCGCAGGTTGTTAGTTAAAGCAAATAACTGTTAAGTCAACTGGTCTTTGACGTCATTAAGCAGGGAGATAAGTTCGTACTTTATTGATACTTCGTTACAGCAACATTTGACTCGATCTTAGCATTGATCATATTGCGCATTTTTTTCGAATAACTTATTATATTGTTTCATTGAGGTAAAGAGAACACATTTTCAACAAAAAAATTTTCTTGAAATTTTGTCTCCGCATGCCTTTAAACTGACCATTTGGTTCTGGAGAAGAACATTTATTTGCAAAAATTTGATCACTATTTGAGAAAAGGTTTATAAAGATTTTCACCTATAAATCCAATGTAACTTTGATCTTTGGGGTCTCTCGACCCCGGGGGGTCATGATTTGAACAAACTTGAATTCCACTATGAATAGAAGCTTCATATAAATTATCACGCTTTTCTGGCCCATTGGTTTTGAGATAGAGTTTTTAATGACACCACCCATATTTGCATTTTCGTGAATATCTCTTTAGATGAGGGCCTGTCTTTTGAACAAATTAGCCTATTCACAAGGTGTTGTACATTGGGTTGAAATTTATGGCACGCGTTTCTTGTGAAGAATTGAACAAATGTGAGTTTAACGCTACGCGACAACACAAGCGACGACGCAAGGGCAAATCGTTTGATCAGAAAAGTCAGTTAGCTCTGTTGGCTCAGGATGAGCTAAAGAATACTTCTAATCTGAAATTTCTAAGTTCAAATACGGGATAACTCCACAAATAAAAGGATCAAATTTCCTGGTAACGTGCATTAACTGACTATGATGTCTTGTAAATAATAAGTTTTTAAATTCGGATCAGAGTTTCCGAGGAGTTGCGCTGCAAGGTAAATCTAGAGGATTCAAGGCACATTTCTGAAAATATAAGAGGGATCAAATTGTCCTTGGTAATCATGCACAACTAGTATGTGTCTTGCTACATATAGTTTCTTAAACATCGGATCAGTAGTTTTCAGAGACGTTGTCGCTGACAAACTTTGGTGATGGACCAGGAAAGACGGACAGGCCCAAAAGAATGTCCCCACAAAGTGGGGGAAGACATAATTACCGATGTTCTCAACTAGGAGTACCTTACGACGAACAAATACACATAGCTTTAAGGTAGAATCAGAGCCATATTGCAAACTGTGAACTACATGGTGCTGATCTACCTCCACACGGGAGTTGTTCGTACGGGTCATACAGAATCTTCAGGTCTATCTAGACCTCGTCTCTACTGTACGGTTCTTGGGAATTTCTTGAAAAATACAATGACAGGAAAGCTGATGAACGATATACACGTACATGGTTTATACAACTGACTGAACTTAAAAGTTTTTTAAAAATACTGTACAGATACAAGATTACAAGAGAGGAGTAGTGGATTATTATTTATGTCGTGGGGGCCAATGTTCGTCGAAATCCAAATTTTGCTGGTTCGTGCGGGATTAATTTCAATGGGTAAATTGATAAATAAATCGAACGGCATACATATTATATTAAGAAAGGATAAATCAGACTTGTTCGATGGGATAAATTCCGTAGGGTAAGAGTGACCCATGAAATCCTGAACATTGGTCCACACGACAATGATGATTCCACTGTAGACCAATGACAAAGACAATAAAATGAATGTATACTTCCTTTGGTGTTTGTACAGGCCGCTTATGCAAACTGATGCCACATCAAACAGGTTCCTACACACTCTAACACTAGAAGTAAGGAAGTCTGCATTAAGGAATATGGGACTAGCGTCGAGGTTCGACAATTTTTTAAGAGACTATAAAATTTGTTATAACAAACGTTATCTAGAACAATCAACATACAGACCCAGCACTGTTCCTTGAAGATTGCAACATCAGTTCCGAGATGAAACAGCCTGGACAATCATATGTTTCTTGCTTAGATATGTTCTATTCTGCTGATGAACTCTTCTCCCCTCTGCCTTCAACACTGGACGTGGCATTGCGAATGAAAAGGTTAATTGTTAGCGTAAATCTTTTTGGCGAACAATCCAAAATATGAATATTCATGTATATTGCGCTATTTGCAACATTTGCATTAGATTTGTAACATACATATTATTAGACATATGTATTTATTAAACTTCTCGCTACAAGTGCCACTATCTAAACTAATATACAACTTACATTTGAACTGCGCAAATTTTCACATTCTCAATCGTATGCGTACAGATTTGTTAAATTTTAATGTCTATTGTAGGTTCGTAATCCACTGCAATTTTGGTCTACAGTGGAAAATAGTGTAAAGTTTGTTTCTGAAAGCAAGCAATATGTCTCCCCGTGCTGTCGTTGAGTGAGTTTCATAGTTGCGCAACAGATTTCTTATGAGGAGTTATGACAAATTGTAAGTTCAAAGGGCATAACTTCGCAAAATTTGGCGGATCAAAATATTTAAGGGAAAAGTCCCGTGATATGTTCTACTTTTACCATTTTTTTCCATGCATTCAGCGTGCGGTCCCGTGCTTAGTCATTTTTTTCTTCATTCATATTGCTCATGCGGTCACGTGTGTGTTGGTAAGTAGAACGTTTAAGAGCTATAAATGCAAACTATTATGATGTCCTTGCCTACTTATCCAAGTTTCTTAAAAATCTGATCAGTAGTTCGAGGAGTTAT
>CAJDSM010138981.1:0-10162 GCA_903981925.1 Ostrea lurida | reverse complement strand
CAGCCCAAAAAAAAAAAAAAAAAAAAGAAACCACCCACCCCGAAACGCAGGAAAAAAAGAAGAGTAAAAAAAAACAAAATGTAAAAAAAAAGTTGGCCCCGGGGTACGGATGGGCCCCAAAAAGGGGATCAAAAGTTTTACGATGATTATATAGGGAAATCTTTTAAAAATCTTTCTTTCTCAAGAACCACTGGGCCAGAAAAGGCTGAAATTTACATGAAAACTCCGATAATAGTGGAGATTCAGTTTGTTCAATCATGATCCCCGGGGGTCGATGCGCCCAAATAGGGGATCAAAGTTTTACATTATGATCATAAGGAAAAATATTTAAAACTTTTCTCAAAACCACTGGGCCAGAAAAGCTGAAAATTTATATGAAAGTTCCTGTGATTTAGTATTAGAAATTAAGTTTGTCAAATTCTTGCAACCCCGGGGTAGCGATGGGCCCAGATAGGGGATCAAAGTTTTACATATGATTCGATATGGGGAAAATATTAAAAATCCTCTTTCTTCAAGAACCACTGGGCCAGAAAAGCTGAAATTTTATATGAAAGCTTCCTGATATAGTTGGAAATTCAAGTTTGTTCAATCATTGACTCCGGGGTACGAGGGGCCCAATAGGGGATCAAATTTTACATATGATTATATGGAAAATATTTTAAAAATCTTCTTCTCAAGAACCACTGGGCCAGAAAAGCTGAAATTTTATATGAAAGCTTCACTGGTAATATAGTGGGACAATTCAAGTTTGTTCAAATTCATTGACCCCGGGTACGATGGGAACCCAATCGGAGATCAAGTTTTACATATGAATCATATAGGGAAATCTTTAAAAAAATCTTCGTCTCAAGATACCACTGGGCCAGAAAGCTGAAATTATATGACAGGCTTTCGTGATATAGTGGGAGATTCAAGGTTGTTAAATCATTGACCCTGGGGTACGAGGCCCCAATAGGGGATCAAAGGTTTATAACAGTATGAATTATATAGGGAAAATCTTTTAAACATCTTCTTATTCAAAGAACAAGTCATGGGCCAGAAAGCTGAATATTGAATATGAAAGCATTCGATAGAATATTAGTGGAGATTCAAGGATTGTATCAAATTCCCCCCTCACGAGGGGATATGAGGTGGGAGCACACAAATAGGGGAATTAAAGTGTGCTTACTACTGTCTTCTTAGTTGAAGCAGTGTTCAGAGTGAGGCGGATCGTGGCCATGGGCCTTTGTTTACCCAATACCTTTATGCTTTTCAGCTTTACTCACAACTTGTCTTAAGCGACACTTAGTCATCGTCTTAAATATATGTGACAACCTCTTGGATTGGTTGGAAAAAATTTGACCTTCGCTTTATGTATCTTTGGTGACCTTCCTTCCGACCTCTGAAAGTTAGTTACCTGTAGGTGTCTCTCTTACCTTCTCTTTGTGTTTTGCTTCAGCATACAAATATTCATTAAAATATACAGAAGTGAAGTAGGAACCATAAAAGTTTCATATTTTTGAATGTCCTACCTATCATCTATCCTGGAATTCTGCTAAAAAGTGAAAATGGGTAAAAATTTTGCCATAAAGGCCTTTTGTCATAGGGCGCGATCATTTAAATGACATTTAACGTGTGTAACATATATTCAGATTCATTAGGGTTCGCTTGGTTCTGTACAGTGAAAAACATTCTAAATGTTGTATATAATTTTCAGATTCCGTTTAGGGTTTGCTGAGTTACTCTACTGTAAATACATTCTAAATGTGGGTAGTATATTTTCAGATTCCTGTTTAGGGTTCGCCGCCGGTTCTGTACAGTGAAGTTACAATGCCAGCATCGAATAAAACTGGATAACATGTTTGTACATCTCACCAATGTCTCCATCCAAAAAAGCAAGGGGTATTAAACTCAGATTTCCAATTCTATTGCTTGTTTTCATGCAATAAGAGTTGGAAAAAAGCTCAGAAATATGAATATAAAATTAATTTTCATTCATATGAAAAGGTCATGAGTTTTCATCTAAATGATATGTTAAAATTGGCTGTTAACCGCATAAAAAGAGTGCATAGGAGATTGCACAATTATTGAGATAAAATGATATTCCCATTTAATTATGATGAATTCATTTTGACTGTTTCCATGTTTACTATGAATCTGTTCTTTGGACTGAAATTAAAATAAAGTTGCATTCAATAACTTTTTTTTTTAAATTGATGTGCTTCAACATCAGTCCATTTTTTTTTTACAAAGGCGGACTATAATGCAGTGGCATTGGAGGAAATGGACAGTGCCAGAATCTCCGGGCTGTTTCTACGATTGGGAACAACGAGGGAAGGAACGCGTAATCTTTTACATATTTCATCTTTTGTAGCCAATTTTTTGCAATGGATGATTTCCAAAGTAAGACATATTACACATATGTACCAGTACTTGGGTCAGCCATTCTTCTTGTTTTTGGTTGAAGTTTTCAACATTCTACATTATGAGGCATGCATCTTAAACGTGACGCTGATATTTCAGTTTATGTGCATTATTTAATCCCTTGGCCTCTAGAGCCAAAGGGAATTCTAGTTTGTAACTATTTCTGTCCTTTATGTCCTATCCACTCATCAGCATTCTGCTTCTGAGTTCTGCACACTTGACTTTTCTTTGAACTTCTTTTCACTCTTTCTTTATCCTTTAAAATATTATCTCCATGTTGACAGATCTGACCTTGAATCTCGGGTACAACCTGGCAATGATGACCTTTTTCTACGTGGACCGCAGTAGACCAGTTCAAGTATCTGTGTGTCTCTTTTTTCTCGTGGTAGGTTACAGACAGACTTTTTCTCTGACCCGCAGTTGACCAGAGTTATCAGTTGTGGTTCATCTGATCCGCAGATTGACGCGGTTTCAGTATATTGTGTTTGTTTTCCTCGCTGGTAGGTTAACAGCAGACTCTTTGATGAAATGGCAGTGGCAGATTGAGCACTCTCTGGAAAGCTGTGGCTAGTGAGTATACCATTATATATTTATCTTTCATAAAAAACTAAAGGTAATGTTACTGAGAATTGGCATAATGAAGAAAATGTTCACCAGGATTAGCAATAGTCCATTAGTTCTAGATTGAAATAAGTTGTACTGAGCTAGAGTTTATTAAAAATAAATTCTTGGAAAAGATACATGAAGGCAAGATTGTGTATACTTTGCTACTCAGGCATACACTGTAACGATATCATTAAGAATGTTCAGTAAAAGTATGCGGTAAAGCATCGCAGATTTGCGATTGCCGGTCATAGCAATTTTCAAAAAAATTTAAAAATTTATTTTTCGATTATTAATTTATATACAATCTGTCAGCATTAATATTCACCCAAGTCATTAAAACAAGGCATTCTGAGAGTATTGCATAAATACATAGTCCGTCCTACCGATTACAAAAAATATTGGGACTGCAACGAGAATATTTTCTAATTGCATTATATAGCTATAGTTCGATCAATAGTGGGTTATGGAAAAAGCCAGGGAGATAGGACATTGCAGGACCTAACTCAGTGGAAAAATTAAATGATCGAAACCAGAACTCGAACTTGATTCTGAAACTGGTATGCAAAGCATGATGTTACCAAATATCGAGATGAATTATCGCAGATGAGCCAGTGAGGAAAAAACATTGCGGAAAACTGATAATCTATATGACATTTTCTAAGTACCAAGGGCCATAACTCATGAATTGGAGTCGATCCGAAACAAACTCGAACTTCATCTGTAAACTGGATATGGCAAAGCTATGTACCAAAATATTCAAATGAATATCTGCAAGCAGTGAGAAAAAAGTGCGGAAAACTGACTTTTACCGGAGACTGACGGACAGACAGACAGAAACGGACGGACGGACATGAGTGCAGAACCTAAAGTCCCCTTCGACTTACGTCGGTAGAGGGATTAAATAAAACGGACTCTATTTGATCATTTGTTTAATTTGTAAGTCTTGGAATTACACATTATTCACATCTGGCATCGCCATTGTAATTCATAAGGAAATGGCTAATCTTTACTATTTTTAGACATTGAAGGCAAAAAACATTTTAAATGTAAATAAACACAATACATTCCTGGTTCAGAATGCATTATTGGTGTCAGTGACCAGTGTAGCAGCCCTTTTGCACCGGGGGGAGGCCGCTGAGGAGTTGTTTGCCTGGAAGTGGTATTATTGTTAAACGTCACTTGAAGTATCAGTCTGCCCATACTAAATTGACGTCTTCTTTAAAAGAACAAACAAGTGTACAGATGCAGTGGCTTGAACCTTGTTGTATGCATGGAATGATTATAGATCTCTGTTGACTGTTTCAGGGGGCATATTACCAATGACAGACATTGCTATTGAGTGTCATGGGTAAGTATTCTACAGAATTGATTCTTTCACTTCAGTTGTTATCTTGTGTTAAAGAAGAGCTCCGTTCTAACCCATTCTGTGTTCTGACACTGTGTGTACACAGTCCCGTATAAATTCCCCCCCACCCCTCTGGTAAATGAATGTAAAGATAGCGGTGAAAGTAGTCTGCAAGTGTGTTTTCTTAGATTTTCTGAACCAATATGGTTGATTTGAAGCATGGTTCACCACCTTGTTATAAAGAGAGAGTTAGTCTATAGAGATCATATGTGTTCTGTAGCGTTATGGACATGCATGTAATAAACTGCAAATCATGAGTTATAGAATGGAGCACGGATCATGGCTGGAATAAATGATATATGGAATGCTTGGCGGTAAAAGAAACTTATAGATTGGATGAATATAATTTTTAGATTCCATATAGTGTTGTACTCATGCCTGAACTTGATTTGCCTATACTGTGTTACAGTCTAAATGAACTATTTGATACATGTAATTTCTATGTACACTCACTGTGGAATCATTTTAATTCGTGGGGCCAATGTTCGTGGGTAACCAAAGTTTATTGCTAGTTCAGTGGGGAACATAATTGTGTGGCAATTTGGATAAAATAATGCATATTTTGCCAATTAAATTTATTGAAGATTAAAAGGACAAAATAAAACATGTTCGTGGAGACGTAAACTTCAGTGGGTAAGGGTGACCAGCAAAATCCTATGAACATTGGTCCCCCACGGAAACAATGATGATCCACAGTCAATGTTGAATCAGAGATGACTGTTGTGTACTGTTGAAGAGCAATTCTATGTATCAAATTATCTACTTGGTTTGTACAAGCCAAATTTTACACTGACTAGCTGTATTGTATGGTTGTCAGAAACATTGAATGTAAATTTTCTTTATGTTACAAGATGTTATATATTGACATAATTTCAGAATGACATTAATCAATAGATATGATAATTAAAAGCCATGGTTAATTGAGTATGTGCAGCCTTTTTTTTTTAATCTTATCACATAAACTAGATTGATAATTAAAGGTTCATACTGAAAAACAATCTCCAAAGAAATTTGAGTTATTTGTTGTGACAATTATGTTTAGTTTATCACATCTAAACGGAAATATGCAGTGATTATTCATCATACATTGTATCTGTATCCAAATTTTCTGAACATGGAAGCTTTTGTTTATGCCTACAGTCAGTATATAAGTTTGAATTGACAGGTGAATGCTCGCGCCTTCTCTGACAAGCACCACCTGCAGTGACAGAATTAGAAGTATAAACTCATTCAATGAATGTCATCAATATGTGTCACTCCTCCTGGAACAGGTTCCAGAGTATGTAGCTGACAATTAAAGATATTTATAAAACATTTCTTGCTGGTCTTATGTACTGTTGATTTCTTTGTCTCAGTATTTGTTTACTGCAGGATAGATCCAGTTCCTCCACTGAGATTATCTGTTGAGATGAAGTTTGAAGTTTTGAATGAAGTGTCAAGTAGTTTGATCCAAGTTCTTGTCTATTATGAAAACTATCCATGGTAAAATTTTTCATTACTGCACTTTGTCACAAAGTATCTTAATGAATAAGGCGGTCCACTTGAAAGCTGTAAGGTACAGTATAGGTATTCCATAGTGAAAAGCTGATCTTAAGTGGACTGTAGAATTATGCGAGTCAGCTGTGTTTGCATGAATGAAAAGCTTCATTGTATAATAATAACCATCCATTCCAAAGTTAGTGAGGCTCCATTTCAGCTGAATATGACATTGATTTTGATACTGGAGGTACATAATATGATAGAGAACACTTGCCGATATATCTGTAAGGTTAGGGCCCAACTATAGGACAATGAATATACCACTATCTTTTTTGCCGAATGTACATGTAGGAAGAATATCTGATAAGTAACAGGAAGGTAAAGAAAATACAAAGTGACCAGTCAGGGCTCACCAACATGAGCTATCTAGCCACTTGGTGATCAAAACCGAGTATCGGCGGGAGCCCTATAGTAATCAGCTTGATCCATCCTTCCGTCTTGTCCCGTCCGTCACAAAACAGTTTTTCGCGCGATACTCGGAAACGGGCTCTCTGCACCAATTAACTATCGAACTTCCGCTAACTCGCACATCACTCACTCTCGAGGTCAGCTCCCTCTCTCGATTTTTGGACCACTTTCCTGATTTCTCACGTTTCAGATAATATCGGAACTTTTTTCCTCAAAAACTGGCTGTTTTTCAGTTTTTCGCGCCAATAACTTGCAAAAACGCTTGACTACTCATTGAAACTTTTAACACAAGCTGTAAAACCTCCATCACCCAGGCAACACCTCCCTTTTGATTCTGAAATTTCTGATATTTCCGCTCTCTCCAGTTACTCGGAATTTTCTTTATAACAACCGGGCACTAACCTTTCACAACACATCCTGTGGCGCGCGGACACAAAGCCGCGGGAAAAGCAAGAGGACAAGAGGCAGCAAGCGACACGGGAAAAAGCAACAGCAAAGCGGGCGACAACGCGAAGACACAGGAAGAGGGGACAACCAAACCAAAAGCCACGAAGGCAAAGAAAGGACCGCACAGCGGAACGAGGGGAAAAAAGAGAAAAATGACGAAGAGCAGAAAGAAAGCAAGGTCAAGGAACCGACGAGGGAAAACACCAAAAAGAACCCAAATAAGGCCAATGGAAAAAAGACCGCACAGGGAGAAGTGTGCAGAAAAACTGTTATGACAGTTTTGGAGACGTGTTAGAATTTCTTATTCCTCTCGCAACATAGTTGTGGAAGGAATATATCAGCACTGCTGTGAGTCCATGAGACTGTTTGATGATGTGATGTGTTTGTTTGTGTGTCGCACCAATCGTTTGATGAGTGTCCTGCTACAGTCAGTGTGTCTATGCACTCCTCCGCTGAACAAGAAAAGAAAAGGGATTCTCAGAGAAACCTTGCACACATGTTTTCCATGGAGGAGAGTGCACCTACTTGATTTTTCAAGGTCAGAGTCTAAGCGTTCAAGGGCTTTTACTGATCAACTATTGCTAAAAAAAAATATTAGGCCGTGTGAGAGACACTATGATGGTAACGCAATGCATTTCATCAGAGGACCACTACTGGGGGTAATACCTTCCATGAGAAGTTATCTTACTGCAGAGAGAGAGATGAACCATAATTCTTATTTCAAAGATATCAAGAAACCGGGGGTCAAAATTCAAGATCACTATTGAGTACTCCCTAAAAGGATCACGTTATGATGCCTTAAAGTGTAAAGGAACACTACGACAATTTCCATAAAGAGGGTGTAATCATCAACCTTCCACCATGATATGCCCATAGTCGTGAGCAAGGGTATGAAAAAACTCACTGAGTATAAAATTCCCCACAGGGTCATTGATCAAAGGTCAACGCGTCATTTATTGGATCTATTTTTTACTTTCAAGAATTAATCTTGAAGACGTGATATAAGCAAGTCAATCTACAGGAGGAATTACTAAACCTACTACTTTAATGGGTCAACGCAGCGGGGGTCCGTCTCTGTGATGTGGCGCACATCACATTTTTGCTTAGTATCTTACCAATTTTTTCATAAGTCAATTCCAAATTGCCTGGACTCCATTGACATCTCAGATTAACCGTCAGCTGATCATGCTAACTCGACTCTGTGTGAAAACAAGCCAGGTCTATACTCAGTAAGTATCTGATAAAATGTTTCAGAGTAGAAGTTGTTGTCTCGTTCTCTGTACACCAGGTGTGGTTGTATTTGTGCTAATAGAGATGCATAGACATCTATGAGACGCTATATTCAATGGAGTGTGGAAATAGCAAACATCGCGTTCTACTAATATGTCCATCTGTTCCATGTTCACATCCACTGAATACCATTGCAGCTCAGACATGGATAACACTTAGGAGGTAATACAGCAGCTATAATCATATGGACAAAAATGATGAATACAGAAAACGATTAATTAGAGATGATAACAACGAGTCGTAATTGAACATTGTTGTAGCCTGTAGATGAATAAGGTCTATGAAGCTTCAAATGATATTATGTGAGCATCTGAATTGTATAGAAAAGTAAGACCAAATAGTAGAGAGTTAAAGTGTATATATATGAAAAAAAGAAATCATGTCTCATGTGTGTATCATGATTATAGATTGAGTGAAGAGTGGAACCAAAATCCGAGCAAAAGGAGCCACTCGTGGAAATTTTGGATGTTTTGTAAGTGACCGTTAGACAAGTTTCAAGTATAGATTTAATGAAATGCCCAAAGTGATAATCAGTAATGAAGATTTTATACAGTGCAACTTGAACTTTAATAGTAAGGATCTAAAAAACTAAAACACTGTGAGCTAACAAACTACACAATGGATACCCCCCGCCACCCACATATCTTTACACTCACTTGACGTCCATCTTGGAAGCTAGGTACAAAGGGGCTTCTGACCAACATTCGGATGTATAAAAAATAAACCTATCAAGTTGTGACCTTTGCGAAGACATTCACAAAGGTTCTCAAAGGGGTTATAACGATCGGTCAATCAGAATGTAAAGTGACACATCCTGTCGATGGTTTGATACAACTCCACAATACCACAAAAATATAATCCATGTACGAGAATTTTACTACCTTCTGACCTTCACGGCGTCACAAAAAGTTACACAAAAGAGTCAATATGAGTCAAAAAGTTCAAGGACTGAAATGTATACACATCACATCTCAAATATGACATATTTGATAAGTAACAACACCAATATCCAGCTTAAGAATATGGGTATGCAGTACATCCAAAAGAACAAAGAAGTTTATAGACCTAGGACCAACGGAATAACACACGCAGACAGACAATAACAGCCAATAGCATCGACACACTGCGCCTGTGATACATCCATTGTGCAAAATAAGGATGCCTGTAGGGCAAAAGAAGCATAAGATAGTTATGGACCAGGACAAGAATGTAACATAGTTAAAACAACAGAATAATTTTGACCTCTGAGTTTAACAAAAGTCCAAAGGTCATACAACCGGTCCATCGATATACGGCGACAATCGCTCTAATTACGTGATTACACCCATGTGCCAAATATGGTATGCCTGCCTCAAAAGAACAAAAGAAAGTTATGGCCCGGACACGAATCTGAACAGACACACGGACATATGGATGGACAGACAGACAGAGTGATTTCTATATACCCCCCAAACTTGTTTGCGGACAGACAGACAGACGGACGGACAGACACAGAGCGATTCCTATATACCCCCCCAAACTTGTTTGCGGGGGGTATAATTATAACGAACACATGTAAACGAATACATTTTGAGTTCCCCTTACTCCCTATATTACCATCGGAGTTCAAATCTCCTAAACCTTTTATCAGAAATTGATCGAAATGTTTCTTGAGATTTGGACTTTTGGATCAAGGTCTCTTAAGTCATTTTGGAATAGTGGAGGTCACTCACTATAAAAGTTCGTTATTTCAAATTTTAAAGTTTTTGAACAAGTATTGATCATTTTTTTTCCAAAGATGAGTGATATAGGCAAATGGTTTTCAGATGAAGGTTACTCAAAGTTAAATTCATTGTGTGAGTCAGTCTTTGGTTACATGAAGTTCGGGGAGCACCCGTCTCTTGATAACTACCATACTAATTCTTTTCAAATTTGGTATGAAGCATCTTTGGGACAAGGGGCATTTAAATTGACTCTTGCTCCCCTGGAGCCTTAGGGATGGAGCAAAAACTGTCAAAAAGTGACATTTTTCAAAAGTCTTCTTCTCTACAACGGCATATGTCTAAGAAAAACTAAATGTATAGT
>CAJDSM010138972.1:0-12156 GCA_903981925.1 Ostrea lurida | reverse complement strand
GCCTTTCGCACAGATCAACCGAGGCGTAATACTTATCCAAAAGATCCGCTTAAATTTACCCTGGGCTTCAATAGCCAGTCGATCCCCACGAGCTGCGACTCGATCCACCTTCCACCTGTCACGTACTACCCCGTGACACACGCACTTCTGCACCGAAAGGCTCCATTCCCTGAAGAGGCCCCTTTCTATACAACATAAGTTCTGCGCTAGCGCGGACTCATAATCCGGACTGCCAATGATCCAAGGGGTTCGTGTTTGCCCAACACATGTTGCGTTGTGTTGTCTATTTGGAGTGCACTCAGATTGTTATCTTTGCCTTAACTGTGTACGGGATAAGATAATAAAAAATAAACTATTACCTGTTCCTTTAACCGTTACTTATTAGAGCTCAGTATTAGGACGAATGTTTTCAATTAATCTAGTGCATTCTATTTCCACAATTTGTCCATTTGATATATCACTGACGATAACTCTAAATAAAGGTACACCTCACAGAATTCCTACGGTATTTGTGTGCCGCATTCAATATTGGAATATTTTACTTCAATATTTGAGTGTAATGGCAGACCTGACAACTACTTTATGATTAAAAACCTGATACTTGACATTGAAATCGTCAATTGTTCCTGTTCTATATATTGTAACGCTACTTTTAAATTAAAAATGTATCTTACTATCCTGCCACCTTTGCCCTTATTATGGGTGTGTATTGTCTCTCATTGATTCGATACCCGCAAGGGATGCCATGCGTTATTGATGACTTTATTAAAGCGAGCCCAAACTATTAAACCCAATACGTTGATGTGCGGAGGTGTTATCAGGGATCTGTTTTTAATTGTTAGGAAATGCCTCTCAATAACGACCAATTAATACACAGAGAAGTAATTGTCGGTTGTATATACAAATCCGTTTGCTGGTGAAGTCTTATCATTTTGTGTTAGATATACTAATGCGGTCGCTATTACGCTGACTTGTTCTTGATCATTACAATTAGTTCATAGGTCAGTGATGTTGACTGATGTATAAGTATTCACAAAATAACACTGCTGTGGTAGAACGTCATTTTTCGTACTAGTTGACGAAGGGGTAACTTTGGTTTCGACTACGGGCTCACGGGAGTGTGACCGTCAGAGAGGATGCTTTCTTCCCTCCATGGCACTGATCCTGCCTTCGGTTTTGTCAAAGTCCGTGTTACCTTACACTCCGGTTTTGTATGTGTTTTTTGGGGGACTTATTATTACGATTAATAATACTTTGTTACTTCGCCATGTTATACCTTTACATTCTTTATAAAATTGCCCATTTATCAACGTATATAGTGGTGCAATTGGTAGAGCATTTCTCTTTTTATGCATACGTTTGTTGGTTCAATTCCTACACGTATATAGGCTACTTACAATATTAGTTGATGATGCAAGTAAGGAGTACAGTGTATTTGTGTTGGGAACTATGGAAATACTGTAAAGGGAGAAATGTTCGCGTGGGCATTATTTTTGCTATTTTCGCAATCATATCAACTATCGCGTAAAAAACACACCGCGAAGTGTTGTTCAATGTATCTGAGAATATATACTATCCGCGAAATTTAAACCATCACGAAAAGCTAAAAGATAAAAATCGCGAATTATTAGAAAATTGAGAAGTAAAGCGTTCAAAATGTATCAGATTTAATCGGATACAGGGTAATATAATTTGAGGATCTAGTTATCTATTTGTTTTGTTTTACATTTTATCTCTCAAAATGCAAAAAAAAGGAAAATTAGTGATCAGTTAGACTCCCGTGACAATATATAAAATGGCGAAGTAAACAATGTGTTAAACGTAATCATAGTCCAAAAATTATATACAAAATCGAGTGTAGGGCGACACGGACCTCCGACAACAGAAATATAATATGTACGGATTACTTTGCACGATTAGAGCACACTCGCTATTCACGTTTTGTCGACATATATTTTTTTTATCATATTGATTTTCTGAAAAATACGGATATTATTATTATTTATTATTCTATATTTATTTAACGTCCTATATAATCAAATTACTCTAAAGCGCTTAACATGTAAAACAATTGGACTGTAAAATAAACAAAGAACAAGGCATAAAACAATATTAAACTAAAGTTCAAATAAAAGATAAGACAATTTTTTTTCATAAAACAACTGGATGCATGTAAAATACATTATAAATCAAAGGCAAGTTTAAAAAGATATGTTTTTAGCATTTGTTTGTTTATGTTAGTTGATATGTGTTAACTAACAGCGGCAGTGCATGTTGCTATGACAAATATTTGGCGGATGGTTGTCTACAAGGTGTATCATTAGTTAGGGAACATGCTTTACAATATCTAAACAATGTATACCTAGCAAATTTTCATTTTGATAATTCTTTTGCACTCAACAAACTAAGCAAATCTCAGACACCTGCAAAAACCCTCTCTCAATGATACATTTTGCAATTTTCTACAAAGAGATTGAATGATTTTATTATTCTTATTTTAAGACCAGCTTCCAAAGGATGTACGGAATCCGTTACGTGTACTATGACATTACCACTTCCTATTCGAACACCACCGAAAACCGGCTATTAAGTGAATATTATGTCTATCTGCATAATGCAAAAGGTGTAGAAGATGAACAGACCATAAGCATAAATGTATTAACCTCTTATCAGTGGAATGGAATGGATGTGACAGAGTGCCCACCCCATCACTTTAATTTTACAATACGAACACAATTATTGGTAAGTCATGGAATTTGGTATTTATATGAAGACATACTCACATCGATTGTTCCGTTTACCTGATCAAGACTATCGGCTCACGGCGGGTGTGACTGGTCAACAGGGGATGCTTACTCCTCCTAGGCACCTGATCCCACCTCTGGTGTGTCCGAGGGTCCGTAATTGCCCAACTCTTGCTTTTCTATTCTCTTTAGGACTTACGAGATTGATCACTGTTCGTTATCTTTGCCTTTACATCGATGTTACTTCCCCTAGGCACCTGTTCATGGGTCATGTTTGCCCAACCCTTGTGTTACAACTCGGGTGTTTGGGCCCGCATGGCGTATTTGTTTCCTGTGTTACTATAGATAAACAATATTTGTATGAGTTGCCCTGCTTTCTTCTCTTTGATAGTCAATTGACAAATATGCTGGTACATGAGACCTGACTAATTCGTTAATTTCGGTTAAATAAAATAACTGTCTATTTTTTATTTTTCTAATAATAATACTGAAAATTTGGAATTGTGATAATCTAGTTATATTTATGTATATGTTGTTATATCATTTCATTTACTCTGCATGGACTAGGAAATGTTTATTGCAAGTTCCGTAGGAATGATTTTTTGTCCCATCAAAGATGCACATACATGTATGCGCATTGAATCCTTCATCAATGTTATCAATACCTATAGCTAGTAAATGTAAAGGCAAAAATAACGAACAGTGATTGATCTCGTAAGTCCTAAATATAATACAAAATCAAGAGTTGGGCAATCACGGACCCCTGGACACACCAGAGGTGGGATCAGGTGCCTAGGAGGAGTAAGCATCCCCTGTAATATCCGATGTAAGAATTGATTTAAAAATACAATTTTGTGTTTGAATTGTCTTTTTCAGAAAATGAATAAGACAGCTACCTTTGCAATGGTTGCACCGATGAAATTGGAAATGCTTCCAGGAATCAACCTACTTACTAAAGTTACGTTTAAGGCGTGGGTCCCAGATTATAATCCTTTGATAAAAGTTCTCTTACAAAGACACACTGACGCCCTTTGGATTGCCTACTTGAAAGTGACCAGCATCGGCTCGTCATATTGGACGGTAAGTATGTCTTTAGTCAATAGTGCATTGCTAATTAATTTCGCAAATGTTATGGTCATTTTACCTATACAATCTGTCATTCGGTCAAATGCAGTCTGGCGTGTATCCTAGTACTTGCTAAGTCGTTTTTCAAACACTGATTTTGACTACAAATTACTCTGTATACCTGATCAAGACTATGGGCTCACGACTAATGTGGCCGGTCAACTGGGGATGCTTACTACTCCTAGTCACCTGATCCCACCTCTAGTGTATCCAGGGGTTTTTGGTTGCCCAACTATCGTTTTGTATTCTGGGACTTACGAGATTGATCACTATTCATTATTTTTGCCTTTTCATGGTGGGTATCCGTAGGTTCTAGCTGACAAACCTTGCAAGCAAGTAATGTCTTTGTCTGCAAGGCACATTGTTACATCTGCATTATAAGCAAACTTTGTACTATCTCCACATTTAGTAATCATACTTCAATCGCTTTTTAAAAAGATGTAATGCTTGTAAATCATGTTTCAATGTTATACACATTTAATATTGCAGTCAATAGGATGAATGAATCTGATTAACGGTACCCATACTGAATTTCAAAACTTCACATAATCCTTATTGCTGGATCAAATAAATGTTCAACCAAATCCTGTCTTCACGGTTATCTTCATGAAAGAGCAACATCAGACGTATTGTGAAACAACATATGCAAGATGTTGTGCAAATCAAATGCGGATTCTTAACAACACTAAATAATTACTCGTAAATATGAAATTGCACTTTTCTCAAAGCAACAAAATCAAAATGTGTCACTTTTCAAGATTGCACATGACCATTCCCCAAGATAATAAAGAATAAACATTTTGATATTAAAAACATTGATTGTTCACCAAAGATGGGGAATATTCAAATCTAAAGATCAGGAAATTGCTTCGTTGAACTCCACTTTAATATTACACAAAAGGACTAGTACTCTAAAGTTGATGTGATAATGATACTGGAGTTCTCTATAGACAATATTGGTGATCAGGTTTCGAAAAGTCTGTTGGATTTTCAATGAACATAGAAATTGCGTCTTTGTCACCTGACCTTTATCATATTCTTTTATTCAAAATCTTTAACCTTACATATAGGTATATAGATGATATGCTATCAATTAACAATCATAATTTTCATAATTATGTCCATTTGAAACATCCAGTCGAACTCGAAATAAAGGACACCAAAGAATATTACATGTCTGCTTCATATCTAGATATTTTACTTAACATTGACTCTAATGGCAGGCTGACAACTACATAATATGATAAGCGTGATGACTTTAACTTTGCAATTGTCAACTTTATCTTTTTATGTAGTAATATACCACTATCACCTGCTTTATGGTGTGTATATATCCCAGTTGATTCGATACGCAAGAGCATGCTATGCGTATGAGGACTTTTTAAAAAGAGGTCAACTACTAACAAAAAAGTTGATGTTGAGGGTTATAACAAATCTCGTTTAAAGTATCATTTCGCAAAGTCTACGGTCGCTATATATAATGACCTTGTTTGCGATAACAAAGTATCACTAAGTCATATGTTGACTGATTTGTTTCATACCCTTTGTTAGACTGTCATTTTCCTACTAGATTTGACAACGGGAAATCCCGGTTACTTTATGTCGACTAAAGGCTCACGGCGGGTGTGACCGGTCAGCAGAGGGTGCTTACTCCTCCATGGCACCTGATCCTACCTTCGCTTTTGTCGGAGGTCCGTGTTACCCTACACTCGATTTTGTATATGTGTTTTGGATTATGATTACGTTTGACACGATGTTAATTTCGCCTTTTTGTATTCTACAGGAGGATAAAATAAATTTTTACATTTTTGTCTTTAATTCTACATTTAGATATATCGAAGACGTGTTTGCTGTTAATAATAATCATTTTCATTCATATGACTCGATATTTCCCCGTGAACAGGAAATAAAAAAATCAAATGCCATCCATTTCTTAATTGACAAAAAACGACTAATTAACAATTCAAGTTTATGACAAATGAAACGATTTCTGTTTGTTCATCTTAAAATTCCAATATTCATGTAGCGATGTTCACCTGTATTTGGTGTTTATGCCTCTCACCTCACTTGATACGCAGAGTTTGTACTGTGTATGCTCAGTGTTTTAATCAAAGCAGGTTACTCAGAAACATATTGTTGCAGAGGTTTGAGCGGTCACTTTTAAAATAAACATTTCGCAAATTCAATGGTCGTCATAATGATTTACTTTGCATTACAACCTGTTTTCTGACGTGTTTCATTTTACTTTTAAGCTGTTCTGTATGCATTGATTTTGATTAAGGATTACTTCATTTGCCTGATTAAGACAATGGGCTCATGGCGGGTGTGACTAGTCGACTGTGATAGCTCTGGTGAACACAGAGGACTGTATTAATTTGCTTATAATTTGATTTCCATTTGATACCTAGAAGACAGATCGCTGTTCGTTATTTTCATTTTTTTTTTTTTTTTTAGAGTTTTTTTTTTAATGATCTTATATCAATGAAAATGTTTTCAACATTTTTTAGTTTTAAGTTTAGTTTTGTTTTCTTAATTTTTCCTTAAACATTGCACAGTTGCTTGTAATTTTGTACAAAATGAATACCATGGAAAATACTTTGCGTTGTTTTATTTGAAAATAATAAAATGTACCTAATCAAGACTATGGGCTCACGGAGGGTGTGACCGGTCAACAGGGGATGCTTACTCCTCCTAGGCACCTGATCCCACCTCTGGTGTGTCCAGGGGTCCGTGATTGCCCAACTCTTGTTTCTGTATTCTATTTAGGTCTTACGAGATTGATCACTGTTCGTTATCTTTGCCTTTACATGTAATCAAACTCACGATTCATAGGAAAAATGCAAACTCAACATAGGGAAACACAGATCACTAGAGCAGGGATTAGGTGCTTAATAAGAGTCGCCGTCGGACGCCACTGAGAAGGCTAAAGCCTAGGAGAAATTAGAACTCATTGTTTACCGAATACATACGCCATGAACCATATATGTTAAGTTTTATCCTTTTACTTTTGACAATTCCTGTATCGTGTATGTTTAGTCTGGATAAAACAAGGTCCATTTCATCATTAATGGCGTTAAGTGACAGCAGCATGTTAAGATTTTAATATCGAACAGTGAAATTGTCTTACATGTAAATTGACTTATAGATTAAACGTGAATGTCATCCAACAATAACCCTTTAATTCGGACGCCAGGAGTCAAAATATAGAGAATAGGTCCATGAATATAGTCATGTATCAATCTTCCTACACACAAAAACAATAGAATTATAATCACCATATGTGTATCAGCTTAATTTTTGTCAACTTGGAATGCTAAAATATTAAGCTTTATTTGATTCAAATTCAATTTCTCAAGTATTTTGAGATAAAGATTAATTACAGTTTCAAGTCGTCGTGTACTGCATAAGGACGTATCCATGTTGTGTAATTTCCCTCACTTGCAGGTTAAACAGACGTAAGTGGAGTACATGTTTATTCAATGTTTCATATGTATCGTTTTCTACACACTATGATTTGACTATCGGATTGTTCCGGTGAAATTTAGCACTGAATCAAGGTGTGTGGACCTCTGTTCACAGAGGAATGCTTAACTACCTAGCCTAGTGCTACCTGATTTGATCATCTGTTCGTTATCTTTGCCTTTTAGCTTTATTACTTATATGTTTCGATTTGTAAACGTAAAATGTGTGATCACAATAATAAGTAAAATATAAAAAACACACCTTGGAGATATATTTATCAAACCTAGGAGTATTCTCCTGAATGCAAAAGTCTCTTTGACTGTTTATAATGGGCTTGCGATTTTAGTAACCTTTGTTGTTGTCCTTCAATAAAATTCGTTTTAAATTGATTTTAACTTTTACCACAATCCTTATCATGTCTTCAGGCAATTGTTGTGAGACACGATTTTGTAATGAATAATCGGCGAAACACTACGAGTAAACCAATTAATATTTACCTCGACATATGTTTCATTTACGATGCATCCCCTTGTCCACAGCTTTGTGGATCATTGATATCACACAGCAAATGGACTATTCAAGAACTGTGCCATTATCTATTATATTGTAGAAGAGATATATCCAATTGGAAACTCTTTAAGAACATAAGAGTTATTTCATGATGTTAACATAAGAAAATACCGTGTAGATCATCCCACATGATTATTAATACTTCACTGATATGTCCCAGTGTACTTCACTTTCCTTTACATGTGACAATATTCAATGTTGTTATAATAACGCGTTATGCAAATTGGGCAAGAGTTAAGACGGTATAAACGTATTCATAAGGCCCCAAGTATATATATATGCTTGTGGAATCCAATCATTGTTCTGGGAACCAAAATGTTCTGCGGATTTCTGTTGGATCTCAACGTTATTTTCGACCATCACGAAACATATTTATATTTTCGCTTTTCATGCTGTGATAAATATTACATCGTTCGCATTTATTTTTTCAATTTACCCCCTCGCCCCAAACCAAGCAAAAGTCTTGGTTATCCACTGAACATGTGACCCCCTGAGGGTGACTGATTTTATTAGAATGAGATTAGAAGAGAATAAGATGAGCTTGACCGCGAAGGAAATCGTAGTAACATCAGATCGGACAACACACGACAACAGGCTTTAAAGTAGAAAGAACACGGAGTCTACGCAGCCAATAGGCAACATGAGGAATGGAGCATCCTCTGCCGTATCCGGTCAACATCCCCTGCCTCGAATCCTCAGTCGAATGAATTGTAAAAGGGATTACCCGTGTCGTGCAAATCTAGTACTGAATATGACGAGTCTAACAAAGGTTTGAAACAATGTAGGCTCAACAGTATATGGTTGTAATCGCAAAAAATCGTATATGCGTGACTTGCAAAAATTGGCGAATTCAACGAACTTTAAACAGAGATTATTATGACCGGCCGCAACATCGAACGTTTTTGTAATAGCACAAGCGGTCAGGTCAGGGATAGTAGTGCTTTATCGGATTATAGATATTTCAATATCAAGCTTTGGAATTGGAAATTTATTTCAAAATTAAGGATTAGCTTCCTCGTGGATCAGCTCTGAATCCTTCTACCATATATTGACCTGGACAGTCTCTTTCCACTCCATTATTGCAGCCCTATTTTTTATTTTTTTTTTTTTAAATTTCGATTTCACTTTCGGTTTGAATCACTAAAATACAATAAATATGTAGAAATGCACATTTGGTTGCATCAACTAATTGGTACATACAATTAGGCGAAAGGTAACATCAGTTGATTAAAACGATAGATATCGTCAAACCATTATTGATATTCGTCGATTATTGAATAAAATTGTAAATCGTACCATAGTATTAATAAAAATCTACAGATACTTGTAATAGCAGCGATCATAAGGAATTTGCGAAATAATGACGTTAAATGAGATCAGTTAGAAATCGCCCTAAAATACAACATACCATTTTTGTATAGTTAGTTGGCCTCGCTTTAAAACGGTGCTCACATGCATTACATAGAGTGTTGAATATCGAGATTTCAGCCTAACTTGAGAGTTATATCAACACTCCCAAACGCACTGTGATAATTGTTGACTATACTAACATTAGAAAAAGGAAAGTTGTATCAAGGTGCAATGAAATTTTATAGAGTCATTCATGTTCATCCTATAATAAATGTAGAGTGTGAGCGAGTGCTGACCCATAAGTGTCAATGATGACTGCAAGATATAAAGTGATATAAATATCCAGATATGGAAGGTTCATATTCTATGGTGGAATATTAATTTTTTGAAGGTCTATTCAACATCTATACTGATTTCATAGAATAATATTACCAAAGTTAATTCAATACGATAAGGACTCCGATTGATATCGACATCTTGAGAGTTGGCCATTGTCACGGAGTTTCGAAATCACCTGTTCTGATTTTTTTAAGGAGGAGCAGGAACAATATAAACAATCAGCGGTTATAAGCATTCCTCATTTTCAAACGACTCCTGAAGTATGGAACGTCTACCGATCTCCCTTCACTAGTGAATTCTACCAACGTAAATGTGATGCGTTATATAATGATAGATCTGATTTGTATTGAAGGCTGACTGGTCGGGTTATTTGAGAATCCCTTATATTGATTTTGCAGTGGTTATTCGCGAGACAGATAATCTGTGTCATCATTAATAGATAGACATTATACTTCTGAAAATTTACGACCATCAATATGAATATAACATTCATTTATTCCGTATTTATCGTGTGTAAGGACAAATGTGCTGGAAATGTAATGTGTTGATATTATTCTCCGACCAAATAGTTTGAGTTTTCGATGTCCATATTAGTATTCAAAAAACATCAGTTGTGTTTAAATATACCCTTTGCAACAAAAAAAAGTTAAGGGGCATTAATTATACAATCAATTTATTTTTGTTTTTGATACAAAAGGTTTATGTTTGTTAGGTGATAGATATTAACACTGGTAGAGCGTTCGATTCTTTATATGTTTACCGGCAGTAGTTTATATTATCCGAGTTTACGAAACCACGTGCAAATAGTATGGTCTATACCAACATCATTGCGAAACCCCCCAAAATGTAAGTGGTCAAGAAAAACAATGTCTGTGTAAAATGAGTTTAATTTTTCTCTAAACATTTCTACAGAATTTTGAATATTTGACCTGTTATGACCGTTACTAGATGACAAATGTACCTAACAGAAGTGACGATCATCATGGATATTTACAGCAGAGCGGTTGTTCATAGAGATGCTTCAAATGGATAAAACTCTAACGTCAGTTGCGTGTGAGAGCATAACGTTAGTGAAACCGTAATTGATGTTATGGAAAAGGGTCCAAACATAGGGGAAGAGTGCAAACAAAGACCTCGTCATGCAAACCTCAGAAGAATGGCAGCTCATGGGGGTCATAAAATTGGTGTTTCTTGGAAAACCGTCATCATTGGTTCAGATTTGCTAAACCATAATAGAACGTATCACGTATTGGATATGATCCCGTGGATATCGGATACACATTTTTACTCGGGACGTTAAAAATGGGCTTCATGCGGTATTTTGCAATGCCCACAACCAACAATTGGTCCAGTTTTCACCGTAAAAACTATCGAAACACACCGTCACAAACAATGATAAGACCCTCCACCAAAGGATTATGCCTCCTTAGCAAAGTACACAACAATTCCTGATATCGTTTCATTTTCTAGCGCAACACACGCTGAAGATGATGATGAAAATGCCAGACAAAACGTGATTCATTTGTTGAAACAGAATCAGTCTCAAAAGCGTAATTGGCCAATGCGCAATGGGGTGTGCTGCTAAATCAAAGCAAGCTTTTGTGATGTCCTACGCGTGTCAAACATTAGACATATCTATGTGCTGGTGCTGCACATGGTAAATTTTGGATCTGAGCATGTACTAGCTATCTCACTAATTAACAAAAGAGCGAAAGTAACAATATGTCTCAAACGGATAATCATTAATCCAAAAGAACATATTCACAAAATATCGAGTGGCTTAAGTATGGAGGATATGGCAACACGGTATATGCTCCGACAAAAGCACGAAGAGTGAAATCAGGTGCCAGTGGAGGAGTAAGCATCCTCGTGCTTGACCGTCACACCCGCTCGTGAGCCCTTAGTCGAAATAAAGTAACGGATACCCGTAGCAAATCTAGGAGAAAATGAAACAAATCAGTCAACAATATGACTTAGTGAGTAATTATGAAATAAATCGCAAAACTAACTCTTCCCTTAGCGGTCATTTATAGCGACCGCATAGAATTTGCGAAGAATGAATGACTTTAAACGGGATTACACGTATATAACCCTGCAGCATCAACTTTTTTTGTTAGGTGAGTTGACATCGCTTTAAAGTCCGCATACGCAGATTAGTGCTTCATTGCGCATCGTGAATCAATGAGATATACACAACAATAATAAGCAAGGTGGATATGTCAAGAGTTAACACTACATAGAAAGGAAAGTACGATTGCCATAAAGTCAAACGTCATCCACGCTTCACTCAATAATGTAGAGTTGTCAGTCTGCCATATAGATCAATGATTAGAAGATAATAATGTATACTTTTATATATATATCTATAATATCATTGAAATGTGCATGAGTGGCAAAATTACATCATCGGCAAATGATCATTTCCGTAGGAATATATCTCCATATCCTGAATTAGAATCAGCTAGAGTCACATAACCGATTGCATTTATGCCAAAAGCACTTATTTTAACCCTCATGAGCTGTTCATTATCTTTCTGCGAAATTAGCTCGCACTACGAGATCTTCG
>CAJDSM010138949.1:0-12945 GCA_903981925.1 Ostrea lurida | reverse complement strand
AACATTCGAGCCCACTGGATCCTACATTGTAGTTAAAATGTGCACTCATTGATCCTACATTGATAAGAGTTAAAATTGCCCACTAAACCTACATTGTAGTAAAATTGCCCACTATCCTACATTGGAGTTAAAATTGCCACTGATCTACATTGGAGTTCAAATTGCCCACTGATCCTACATTGTATTGGAAATGCCATATCTTGGATGATCGAGAGCATGATACTGCTCCCCACTTCAAATATTTTGTGACCCAAAAAAAAAAAAAAAAATTTAAAAATGAAGTGTGTTAAAGTAAAATAATATCACCTATTAAATATTACAAAAAACATTGCAAACAATTCACCTGGAGGAACGATGAAGGCACTGGAAATAACAAGAGGGCCCATGGGCCACATCGCTCACCTGAGCACAGACTGCTTCACTAGGAAGAGCAGTCGTTTGGATTTAGAATGTACCACTGATAAACTAATCTAACCTATGTTCGGATGAGGCTATCGAACCAACGTAAATCTACTCGTATCAGGAAGCTTCCAGGTAAATATCCACGTTTCTGGTTCAATTGAATTTTGGTTTAAAGAATTTCTCTTATCTACAGTATCCATGTAACCTTCATCCCCGATTGGTTTAGGGCTCATCATACCGCCTGAGGGTCATGATTTGAACAAAATTGAATCATCACTATATTCAGGAAGATTTTCATATAAATTTCAGGCTTCCTGGTCCAAATGGTTCTTGAGAAGATTTTTAAGATTTTTCCCTATATATTCTGCATGTAACTTTGATCTCCCCTATTGTGCCCCATCGTACCCCCAGGGTCATGATTTGAACAAAGCTTGAATCTCCTCTTTATCAGGAAGCTCCATATAAATTTCAGCTTTCTTGGTCCAGTTAAGTTCTGAGAAGAAGGATTTTTTTAAGATTCTCCCTATTAGTAATCATATGTAAACTTTGATCCCCTATTGGGCGCCCATAGTACCCCCTGGGTCATGATTGAAACAACTTGAATCTGCTCTCTATCAGGAAAGCCTCCATTATAAATTTTCAGCTTTCCTGGCCGAGTGTTTCTTTGAGAAGAGATTTTTTTAAAGATTATCGCTATAAAAATTCATATGTTAAACTTTTGACCCCTTTTGAGCCCCACTTGTACCCCCGGGGTCATATTTGAACAAACTTGAATCTCCTCCTATTCAGGAAGCCTTCATATAAATGTCAGCTTCTGGCCTAGTGGTTTTTGAGAATTTTAAGTTTTTCCCTAATCTACTCATATGTAAAACTTTTGATCCCCTATTGGGCCCATCGTAGCCCCCGGGTCATTGATTTTGAACACAACTTGAATTCCTCGTTGACTATCAGGAGTTCCCATATAAATTTCAGCTTTCATGGCCCAGTGTTCTTGAAAAGAACGATTTGTTCCTCTATAATCACCGTCAAAACTTTGATCCTCTATTGTGGGCCCCATCGTAACCCCAGGGGTCATGATTTGAACAAACTTGAATCTCCTCTAACAGGAGAAGCTTTCGCATATTAAATTCAGCTTCCTGGCCCATGGTTTCTTGAGAAGAAATTTTTAAATGACACCACCCTAATTTTTGCACTTTTCGTGATTATCTCCCCTGTTGACGAGGCCGGGTCTTATTGGACAGAACTTTGAAACCCTTTACCAAAGGATGATGTTACCAAGTTTGGTTGAATTGACCCAGCGTTCTTGAGAAGAAGTGTTGGTGAAATGTTGAAAGTTCACGGACCCAACAACGCCGACAGACAACGGAACAGATTTGATCAGAAAGCTCACTTGAGCCTTCGGCTCAGGTTGAGGCTAAAATATATCCTAATCAAGAGTTTTAGCAAACTGACTTTGTCCCCTTGATCCCTTTCCCCTCTACTTTCTTCTTGAATATGGTTGCAAATTTAAAAATAACTATTATAAACCAACTCTCTGAGCAACATATGGTCATTTCTCTCCTTCTTAATAATATCCTGGAGGGTTTTTTGTTGTTGTTTTTTTTGCAATTGGCTAGAATTTGTTGCAAATCAAGTTTACAAATGCGTTATTGTCAATGGCTTATGATATACATGCAACACAATTCAATCAATCATTTTTAAATACAAATGCCATGGGCCACAACACTCGCCTGTTCTTCAGAAGACTTCCCCCCTCCCTCTTATCTTATGCGATATCATGACCCCAATCTATGTTAGCCCCATGGGGTGCGACTTTATTGAGCTTGAATCCACTGGTGCTCCGATCAATCTGATTACAAATCACTTAAGCTTTATCACTTACATCTGAACAAAATCCATCTGACTACCAAGTTGTTGTTCACATTACAGCTCTGTTAATGAGACAGCTACAGATCTTTGCCTGAGCAATTCTACATAAACTTTTGTTCCTTTATGTGGTCCACCCGTATCCAATCTAACCTAGAACCATGTCTGTACAATTCAGAATTTACAACTTACCGAGTGTGCATGGCATATCATGTTGAGGAAATACATTAAAAAAACAATTTGTTGCTAACTTATCTAAATAATATCCAGTTTTAACAAGCCTCTGACTAGCTAAGCCTTAACAATTGTAGCCCTACATTGTTTTGTCCTAAATTAGTTGCTAAAGTACTGAAAAATGGGCACCGCCAAAGCCGGTACGATACGCCCGTAGGATATATTTGACCCTGGGGCTATAACTCCCTTTAAAAAAAATACTCCGGACAAGCATTTCTCCTTGTCATATGCGCATTCCACATTGTATTCTTCTTTGTCACCAGTGTTCATCAAAATCCTCATAAGGGTTTAAGGAGGATTGTGACAAGACAAAGTAATTTGCATGGAAAAATCCTAAAGCTTTTCAAGTTTCAACCAAATCCCCCCCCCCCCCCCCCCCCCCCCCCCCCCCCCCCCCCCCCCCCCCCCCCCCCCCCCCCCCCCCCCCCCCCCCAGGTTTACAAGGATTTGCGAAGACAAAGTGAAAGGGACCGACGGACGACAAGCGGTATGAGCATAATATGTCTAGCTTTTTATCGGCGTTATAAAATTATGTAAAGTTCACAATTCTCTTTTAATTGCGAAATCAGAAAGATGACATCAATATAATCAAGCACTCTTAATAGCTACACAGGTTTATTCCTCTTGCATAAAACACATTCAGCCTTTAAATTCCAAAATACTGTATAGATACTGGTATAAATACAATCGAACACTATTGCGCACAATACTTACATATCAAAATCTCAACAATATTTCCACAGTCAGAAACAATAACAATGAAACTGATTATTCTGAAGACAAAAAGAAATTTCCATAAAAATAAAAAAAAAAGTTCTGGGTATAGATAACCCACACGTATTGCAGACTTTACCACGTACCATCCATTACATTCGAAATTCAGCTCAGGTGGACGATGTAGAAGCCAATTTTGTGTCAGTTTTTAGCTCTTATAACAAAAAAGTACAGAAATGAGAGTAATAGGTGACTATTAACACTTGCATTTAAAAAATATATAAAAAATGTTTATACATTTGTTAAATATTTTTTTTTACAGCATTACTGATATTAATTTCAAACCTGTTCGCCACCCCACGAGGCGCAGAGCCGCCATCTCGAGGGCAGCATCGAAGTTTGACAGCTTTATTGTGTTAATTAGTAGCATAAGATGACTTCCAGAAGTAGCAATGGTAAAATTCTTATTGCAATGCTTCATAACAATAAAGTTTTCATTATTATTGCATTCACACGCATGAACTTTTTAATTCTATTCAATACATAACTTTCACTTGCTCAAATTCCTCACGTCTACCCCATTGTATGAATGTAATAAATATACTTGGTAAGCATGTTGCAATGCTTTCGGTATTTCTGAACATGAGATCATCAATAATCACAGGTTACTTATAAGAGATCATGCTTCTGTGTCAACACAGGGTTTTCAAGCCGTGTCGGTAAACGAGCAGAATCGGAGCCAATCAATTCACAACAGACTGATATGATTTTAGATATTAAATACAAATCTATAAACACAGGGACAATCTTGTTGGACACAAAACGCTCTTAGAAGCTAAAATATCTGCAAGACTTTTTGTGAAAGACAGAAATGATGCATTCATATAATTGTATATATTGATACTTATTATAATCAGTCTAACATTGTGCATATGCTTGCTAGCTCCTAATAAATTAATCACTAATCCGCAGGGATTTCACACATGGATACATATATTATGCATAAGCAATATCAAAGTTTTGAGATACATGTATATCATTTATCTTCTACTTATCTCCCAATACTCGACAGTTTTTGCTTACAAAGAACACATTGTGGTCTTCAGTTATTTACCAGTTACAATGCAAAATCACAGGGTGACAAGTGTGTATTTCCTGCCATAAATTGCAAATTACCGTTAATTGCTTTTTCTGTTTTCATTTGTGACTTTTAATCAGTATAGGCATAAAATTAATTTAATTTTATTTTAAAATGTGCAAATACATTTTCTATCTCGAGTTTGGTATCGAGTGATAAAACATTGAAATTTATTGAACTCCATGATTAAATTCGTAAATTAGTTTGATCTGTATGCAAGTTTTCAAAGTGCTCTGAAACATTTACTCAACCCAACATGTGCCGCTCAGTCAGAGTTTGTTGTTTCAAAAGCACTGCAGCATAGAAACAAAATGCTCAATAATTTCACTACAAGTATCGAACCAAAAACCCCAACAAAAAGCAGGAATTAACTGGAAGGCCCACAACACTTAACGGTCTCCTCTGAATATCACAACAAAAATATTTCAAGAATTGTATGTGACAGTGTTAGAATGAGACCTTAAAACCTGAAGGTGTGTTGATTGCCATTTCTAAACATCTGTAATGCAATCAATTGCTCTGTGCTTACATTTAAAATTATATAATGTGAACAATCAAGCATCTAGGGAATTGTAAAGGGAAAAAATGGCATGCGAACAATTGGTCCTTGAATTTGAATGAGAACCCCCCAAATGGGTAAACTCGGAACAAATTCCGCGGAAATCTCAGATGTTGCAAGTATGCCCTGACTTCAGGGGGCTTGGAATTTCCCAATTTTGCCAAGCAACCTGCTTGCTATTCTATAAATATGATAATTAGCTAGATGTCTGGACGTGAAAAAGATTCTTAAAATTATTGCTCTTATTTCAGAAGATTTTAATCTGCCTTTTAGCTCAGAATGGGAGCGTGAATTTCCAATTTTAGATGTCCTTCCAACGATAGATGCTAATTGAAAAAAAAATTTTGCGCGGATTCTTATAAGAAAAAGCATGAGAATTCGAAATTCGTTAACTCATGGACACACGACAGATGTACAACGGAAACGGATCCACATGTTACTCCCACACGTGACTTCAAACGACCATAACATATGTAATATCTACACTAAAAATTAACCCATCAATATTGATAAACCACTGCTGACCAAAACATTTTAAATTAAACTCACCCGCTTCTGACAATCAAATCAAATACACATGTCTAACCTGATTACACTTGTAAATTTCAGTAAAAATTGATTGTTTGAAGACAGAACACAAAACAGTTTCAATTTACAAATACAGAGGACTCTGAAGGTAAAGATTGACAAGTATATTACCAACAAAGAAGTATCTGCTGCTATTCATGTGTCCTGTACATTAGATTGAGCAGAAAACCCACTACATGTAATGATTGATAAATCTTATCGATGAGATGACTTGTACAATGCAATTAAGTCTAAACGATGAGATGAGCTGTGTACCAAGGACAGAGAACACAAACTTCAGAAAATCGTCAATCTGCATGACTCATTGAAACATCCAGTAGAGATTACCCAAGTTCACCCAGAATAAAACATGAAAGAGGCGTGCCGTACTTTGACACGCGGTGCGACCACTGCTCAGTTGATGACGTGACCTGCTCTGCTGGCGGGGGTGATTGATGCAGACTCGTTCGTTCTGTGGTCGGTCGTCGAGTGCCGATTCGGGGCACTGCCCCCCGTCCTGAGATACCACTGAGTGCCAGGTGATTTTAATCTGAGTCTCCCCTCTTCACTTCCTGGAACAAATGGCCAAAGACAAGAAATCTTACTATTTCCCAGTAAATGATGGTTTGAACTCTGCATGGGTCAAGCAAACAAGCACCTGAACTAAATGTCTCACATCTTCTATCCCTGTATCCAGGCTGAAGACTGATTGAAATGAAATTAAATTTTTCATGACAGCAATCACAGATTACGGATGGTGGGGATGGACAGAAAAAAAGAATTCAGAATGTAATCTATAGGAATCCAGCCTTTTCCAAATATTAGGCATTGAAATGACAGATATTCAATTTTATCAGATGTAGTTTGAGAGATTGGAGGAATTTCATGATTATTACATGTATATGGGCCGATGAAGCATTTTACAGACAGGCTTGTACTTGGAACAATCATTATGCAGTTGACAGGAAGCTTATGCAGATACATGTAACATTGAATTCTTAGTTTTGGGATGAGTCAGTGTATAACAGCATCTGGCCATGCCAAATATGAATACTGCCGTTAGCACGTATGATAAATTTTTAGCAGTGGTCAGGTGCTTTAATACCACTGAAGAACAATCAAAAATAAGAATTCAATGCCTTATTTTAATTCCTTAATTTACATTTCACTTCATCTTAATTCAAACTTTTGCTGCCATTCCGAAACTGGGATGCGTGAAAATAGGAAAAAGCCGGAAAAATCAGCCGTTGTGCTGCTATGGAAAAATAGTGAACATTTGATATTACTTATCTTTCAAACTTTACATTGAATATTAAGCCGGAAGTTTTCATCCATTTCTTTTTTACTTCCATGTATAGTTGTTTCTATTACACATATAGCAGACTACAAGTACGATGATATGTAGTTCCAGTGATGTATCTACACGTGACCCGCTTAGAGTGCTGTGGATAGGAATTCGAATGTTCTTCATTGTCCAGAGCATCTCAACGATGAGGAAATTACACTGAAACGTAAATATATCAATATGTAACACACTATTAACAGTCCCCCTTTTCTATCAGTACACAAAAAAATATGCACACATAACAGCAGTACAATGGCTATTTTGTTGGAGTAAGGATCCCCCCACTACACATAACTGTACAACGTCTGTTAAACCTCCCACCTGTTTGGTAAATCTCCGTGTGAAGAACGTTTATCAGTACTTGCATCGTACTTCAAGAATCCTTTTTGATTGAGAGTCCTGACATAGCCGAGCTTCCTATCTCCTCTCGTCAGCCTCTGATAAATGATCCGTGTCCACTGTCTCTCCCTGCGCAGGGTCAAATGTTCAAAAAAGTATCCCATCCATGTAATGATACTTGATATGCTTAACGTCCGGCAGTACCAACCATGGAAATGAACCACCAATTATTCAAAATACTACCTTAAAGTTGACAAAATTAGCACAATGTTTGTCATTCTTCAGAGACGGTGCTGGTTTTGGTTTTTTTTTAAATAATTTCTCATTCTGTAGGTACACTACTGCTGTAATTTTTAGCTCTCCACAAAAAAAATATGTTGACAGAACCGCGACTGTCACATATTTTTTTCGCGCGAGAGCTACATATTTGCTGCTAAGATCAAGTAATACTGTAGAAGCCCAATATTGTCATGATTTAAATTTCATTAATTTGTGGTAGCATAAATTCAACGAAATTATAAATACATGACGGAATTTTTAACCCAACTGGTTTATACAAAACAGTCACGGATCTGAAAATGACGAAACTTACATCCCGACAAAAGTTCTTTTAGGGGGTTCTTCAAAAACAAGAAATTTTTAACCGACGAATATATTGCGTTTCTACGTGTGATACATGCTCTCATTATACAGAAGGCATTTCCTTTCCACTGCAGAAATAACGGTCGATATATATGATTATCTGATTGGGTTTACTCTTGTGGCAATATGATTAGAGTAGTTTTGGTATATAAAGTGAATGCCGTCAATTCATGCAAAGAACTTCAAAGATGTCCAGTATTCTGGAGTATCCAAGTGCTTTCATATTTAACCATACTACCAGTGAAGTCGGTTTGAATCAAAGAACAATACTACGCATTTGTTATTACCATAAATGCTACTTATCAGAAAGTGAACAAAAGGAACCCTGTAGCCAAACTATACACATACAGTCATCTCTTTCCATAGTTAACATTTCCGGATACAAGCTGCAAGGCTTTCCAACTACTCACATGTATAATCATTATAACAGACATTTGGTACCCAGAATTAACTACCCTCTTGAAAAATATGTGGAATTAAGTAGCTATTAACGAACGTTTGACCACATAATTGATGATCAAGTGAATATTTTAGACATCTCATCTGTAGCATTTCATTTCAAACCTTGATACTAACTGAACTTACTTGACATGTCATTGATGTCATCTTAACACATAAAAAATATAAGGCACATTAAAGTCTTTGTATCTGCAAATCTACAAAATCACCTCTCCGAAAATGAGCTGAATTTGAAATTCGTCAAACTATAATGGTTTGAAAGCTAAAAGCACATGGCACTTACCATTTCTTTTGTTTTTACTCAGGGAGACTTTCTCTTTCAGATTTCTTCTTCGTGTTGTTTGCTTTCAAGACACCTGAAAATGATGCAAGCCACATGGATATATACATTCAAACATAACGAAATACACACAGTTGTAATAAACTATGATGCTACAGAGATCGATAATTCTTTTTTTTTTCCCAGTCTCAAAGAATCGACAAGTGCAGATTCTAGTATAGTTACATACCATGTGCATGAACCAAGAAACTTCATCTAATCAATTCAGAACTTTTGTCACAAATCTTAGTATGCAAGTACAATGCTTGCTGCACGTATACAGTCAAAACCTCGTTATCCGACATCGATAGACCCGACGAAAGAAATTTGAGATATACGAGGAATTCCGATATCGAGGGTAAAGTACACAAAGAATTAGTAGTTGGGACTTCCGAAATCATCTGCGAACATATCCATGATATCGAGATATCAGTGTTCGACATTCACCAAAGTTGACTTGTACTTTACTTCCACTTGCCAATCTATCTGATATTCTGACTAGGTACCATTGTAATACATTAAGCTCAATTGGTGTTGCAAATAGCAGATTGCTAAATCCCTTAACACTTCGGATGGGACTGTAGTTTTCTGTGCATATTACCGGATTTATTGATGCTTCAGAGAATTATCTTGTTAATGACTTTTATCTTTTATGGAATTCTATTTCTGTGAGTATTGAATGACGTTATTGTTGGGCAAAATTTTCATTTATTCATCACTTTAATCATGCTGTAAATATAAACAAAAAATATTCAGAAGAAATTATTTTCATGTCTACATAACTGCAGAATCACAAGAATTTTAAAGGCTTTTGAAACCAAAATCTTATTCTAATACATCATGTAATTGTTTTTGATCCTGGACTAGTACATATGTGAGGTACGCTGCATTTATTTAAATTAAGGCTACGATAAGGAGATGTATAGCGATGTATTCTCGGTGTTATTCATATCCATTATTTCTGTCAACATTACACTGCGAGCAGGTTGTGTGTCCTCATTCTACAACAATGAACTTTCTTTTTTTTAAATTTGATTATAACTTAAACTGTCCGTATCGGGACTAATACCCCCCGTTGGGCACTACTTACATAAGAAAACAACAAAAGTGTCTATCATGTATTAATCTAACACGTACTCCACAAAGTTTCAATAAAAAGTCCTGACAGCGTTCAGGAAAGTTGCGGACAACGCACCGAGTTGGTTTGTTTACATAGGTATATTAGTGAAAAAGAGCCTGTCCAACCGTTCATACTTGTACAACAAATTTGTCAAAATAAAAAATTCCTGACAATATGCTCTCTCCCATTATGAATTAACACTCCACAAAGTTTCATAAAAAATCCTGCATGAGTGTGTTAGGTAGGATTGCGATCAACGCACTGGCATAGATATATTGGTTAAAAATGCCTATTGTCCAAACGTTCAATCTCTGTACAAAAATGTCAAAATAAATTCCTATTACAATATGCACATCTCCATTATGTAATCTAACACTCCACAAAGTTCATACAATCCTGCAGTCGTTGAGGAGGAGTTGCGGACAACGCACTGATCGCGAAGGTAATTGGTAAGAAAATGACTAAGGTCCAAGACTTTATATTGTGATTACAAAAATTGTCCATAACTAAATTTCCTGGACTTAATATGCACATCTCCATCTCATGTATCTAACACTCACTTAGTTTCATTGAAAAGCCTGCAAGTCTTTAAGAGAGTTGCGAACAACAGAGCTGAGGTAGTTTCCGACAGGACTGACAGACAGACTCAGGGTTGAACCTATATACCCCCCAATTTGTTTTGCGGGGGTAGTGTAATATCGGGTCCTTACAAGTTTTTACCTCATCGATTAGGCAGAGTCATGCCCCCCAGAAAGAAGATTAGTAAACAGTGTACAATGATAAAGTGTGGCTGTGACGAGAACGTATCTCTTCTCCTGCTCAAACTCAGGTTGAAGGACTCAGGCGGAAGCAATGCACCACGTAAACCTACAGGTATAAAAGAATTAGCACCACATAAACCTACAGGTATAGATACAATAGCCACCACATGTAAAGCCTACAGGTATAAAGTTACCAATAGCACCACGTAAACCACAGGTAGAAATACAATAGCACCACGTAAAACCGTACAGGAAAAATTTCACAATGCACCGTAACCTACCAGGTAGAATACGAATAGCACCACGTACCTACAGGTATAATAAAATAATACAATAGCGACCAATAAACTACCAGGTAGAATACAATGCACCACATAAACCTACAGGTAGAAATACCAATAGCACCACGTAAACCCTAAGAGTACAAACACAATAGCACCACGTAAACCTACGGTACAAAAACACGATGAGCACCCGTAAACTAACAGTAGAAATACAATAGCACCACGTAAACCTTTACCAGTAGAAATACATAGACCACGTAAAACCTACAGGTAGAAATACAATAGACACCACATAAACCTTGAAGGTCTTAGAAATACAATCAGCACACGTAAAACCTACAGGTACAAAACACAATAGCACGCACATAAACTCAGGGATACAATACACGATAGCTACACGTAAAGCTTAACAGGTAAAATACATTATGCACCACGTAAGATCCTAAGGTAGAGATCAATAGCACCTAGGCGGCTAGAAACTCGTACAGTGGTAGAATACGATAGATCACTGCACAATAAATACAGGTATGATCAATGTACACGGTAAACTTTACAGGATACACACACAATAGCCAACGGTACCTACAGGTAGAAATAACCCAATCAGCACCACGTAACCTACCAGCTAGAAACTGACAAATAGCACCACGTAAACCTACATGTAGAAATACAATAGCAACCACGTAAACCCTACAGGTAGAAATACGAATAGCACAGTAAACCTTTACAGGTAGAAATACAATAGCACCACGTAAACCTACAGGTAGAAAACACAATAGCACCACGAAACCTACAGCGTTAGAAATACATAGCACACACGGTAAACCTTACAGGTAGAAATTACAATAACCACCACGTAACCATCAGGTAGAAATACAAATAGCAACCACCATAAACATACAGGTAGAAATACAATAGCACCACGTAAACCTTTACAGCTAGAAATACAAACTAGCACCACGTAAACCTTTACAAGGTAGAAATACAATAGGCCACCACGTAACCTACAGGTAGAATTACAATCAGCACCACGTAAACTACAGGACAACACGAATGGAGGCCATCCGATCGGTTAAACCTAGCAGGTGAGATCGAAGTACATTAGACCACGTAAGACCTCAGGTTAGAAAATACAGATAGCAACACGTAAACCTTTGATCTCAGACATGGATGTAAAATTACAACCTAATATACCTAAACTGTAAATAGAGGTTTGGGCAACATTAGCATATCCACAGAAATAATGAAATGCAAAATTGCCCATCTTCATAAATATTTGTCAATATTGCTTGTTATTCAGGCTGGAGACTAGTTGGGGTTGGGTTAGCCCTATTCTGAATTTGTCTTTTTGTTGACAGGGTGGGGACTATTTTAAGTAGGGTTAGCCCCATTTTGAATTTATCTATTTGTTGTCAGGGTTGGTACTAGTTGGGGTTGAGTTAGCCCCATTCTGAATTCACTAAAGTCAAAGGAAAGGATAAGCAAAATCTTTCCCTTTCTATAGAACAGTAATATAACATGAAATGCTTACCACATGATATTTCAAAGCACTAATGATATGAAACTTACCGCTGAACCACATAATAAATTGATTATTTCTTGTGATTTTGTGTTCTCTGAAGTAGTTCATGATGAATGAAAGAGGAAATATATTGAAAGCTCTTCCCAGAAGTACCAGAGCCTAAAATAAACCAAACATTCACTGTAACCATGGCAATACATTAAATCGAACATTCACTGTAACCATATAGCAATACATTAAACAGTCAATCATAGCAATACATTAAACAAACAGTCTCTAAAACTATTATATAATAGCAATACAATAAATTCATTGAAACTATAGCAATGAAATAAATCAATTACTCATGATAACATTAGTAACTAGAAATACTGTGGGTGTAACTCACAAAGGATACCGACATATTTTTATGCTGACTTGAGTCACTGAAGCATGAACAAAGAGTTATAGTCTGGATAGGAATCCATAATAATCCTATAATTTTGAGCTTAAGGTCATATAGAGGTCACGAATGTAAATGACACATTGTCTCATGGTGATACACCCATGTGGCCTAATGGTTAGGTTGTCAGACTCTCGACCGAGAGGTCATGGGTTCGAGTCTTGGCTGTGTGTGAAACATGGTATGCTTATATCGAAGAACAAGGTATGGCCTGGACACGAATCTGCACAGA
>CAJDSM010138946.1:1698-11747 GCA_903981925.1 Ostrea lurida | reverse complement strand
CCATGCACTTTTACTTAATATGATATATAACATATATATAAATATAATATATATATATATATATAGTATATATATATATAGTAAGGTCCTCTTACATCTCTCAGCTACTAACGGATGAATCTCTTTATATATATATTATACTAATATTTGATTATACTATATTTTAGTAAAGTGATGGTACTAGGTAATACGTTAGAGAAAAAATAAAACTCCAAACGTTATAATTTATAATAATCAATAATAGGCAGGAAGGCCAATAGAGTATACCGACTAGTTTCTACAATTCTTCCAGGAGTATTCATGAATCCATTCAGCTCTACCACTCCATATCCCGTACCGATCTTAATAACAGATTTTTAAAAGTTAATTTTCTAGCCTGCTTGTATGTACGTTCATTATGCATACTCTCGTGTCTTCTATAGATATCTTAATCGTTGTAATACACGGCTAAGCGTATCTCCGTTCTCTAAATGTGACTCTCTTAAAATACTTCTTACTCTCGTCTCCTCTCTCTCTATCTTAAAAGTCTCCTTTACATTATCAACATGGACTTAATCCAGATAATTGTGGAAACACCATAGGAACTTTTACACATGATTTGATGATTTTATGATATATAACGCCCCCTGTGATCAGTGGTGAGTTAAAAGATTCAGTTGAGAATACAGAAAAAGAACATTAACAGTTAAAATTTCTGGACGTAAAGACATAATTAAATTTATCATATTACTTTGTAGGATTATACAAAAACTGCATGGCGCGATATGGGTTCGTTCACAATCACATATCAGCACGCTTTGCAAAAATCCATATTTCAAGGGGACGTCATGATGAAAATCACGTCACGACAACAGGCCATGTTGTAGTTGTAGAATAAAACATGCCTTGATTTACACGGGCTTATTTTACAATCTAGCTAAATTAGATGTTATTTGATCAGCTCGCGATACCTCGCTTCTACATACCATGATGAAACCCAGTTTTACCAAAACTGGGATGGTTGGAACCTATCGAATTTTCGTAGTGTGCTGTTGGAGGTAGCCTGGTAGTGGAATTGCTATCGTTTGGTGAATTGACCTTATGGAAGAGTTAGGAGGCGTGATGTTATCCATCTCTCTAATCAAACTCCTCTAAGAGTATTGTTACCGTACTTAGTTGTCGTGCTGTACACGTGGCCAATAAATATGCGATCTCCATTGCACCGTTTCAAGTCTGATGAATGTGCTTCTGTAGTACGAATCCCATTACACTGCTAGCATACTCTTAGGTGGGTCTAATAAGTAAGCTTGGTCTCTTTGATGTTGGTAGGACAAATTCCCACAGTTTCTTCTGAGGAATCCAAGTGACTTGTTAATTATTCCTATACTCTTTTTTGATTTATGTACAATCCTAGAAAGTGTGTGGTGAATGCTACTCCTAGGTAGGGATTGTGGTTGACTGTTTCCCAGTATTGCCCCTCAATGTGAGACCTTTCTCCCTTTGGATATTCTCAATATATAGCTTTTGGTTGGTGAAATAACTGTAGTGAGGTCATCCTGCAGTTGCTGGCATTGATTTTGGTTGATACTGACATGTATATAAGGGCTGTCATCTGCATAAGTTTGCCTATTTCATTGATGTAGAGTAGGAACAATTAGTGATCGGAGCACTGTCTATTAAGTCATCCCCGTCCGCACAGGCTCTTTGATGTTGATGTCCCATTACAGTGAATCTTTTTCTCTGATGTTTAACCATAACCTCAGCCATCAGTGATGTTACTCTTCACTTACTGGTATAACTTCGGACAACCTTTGGTGTGACAGGTGTCAAGTCTTACTGAAGGTCTAATACTCAATAGGTAACTTGTTGTCTGTCAATCTAGGTATCTGCTCATCTCACTGTTTGTAATTGGATAGATGTTGTCTCACATAAACCTGTTCACCTCTAATCATGCTTTGATAATCCACTAAGATTGTTATAAGCCTTTAGATGTTGCATGATATGCTTGGACAGGATATGGCTCAATGATGTGAGTGATACAGGTCTGTATAATTGACGGGTTGTGATCTTCTCTCCTTTTTTTTGACTACTGTGGAATTTCATTTTTAATCGTTGGGGGCCAATGTTCGTGGGTAACAAATTTTTGTGGTTCGTGGGGATTGATAATTTCGTGCGGTTAATTCATAAATAACGCGAACAACATAATTTTATTAAAGATTAAAAGGAAAATAAATAACATTTCATGGTAAATCCATTAACACTGGTCCCCACGAACATGTGATTTTCACAAGTAGTTGCAATTATGTTGGCTGTATAACACAAATAGATACATAGAAGAATATGAAACTGGGGAATGGTGATTATTCCTTCTGCTGCTTTTCCTTATAATATTCTACATGAAATGTTTGTCTGCGCTCCTTGATGTCTTCTGATGTTGAGTTGTTTCAATACTTGTGATCCCTCTTCAACTTTACGTAATGTTTGTTCTCATGGATTTTGCTTGGTTGATTCCATGTTGGAAGGTGATGACTGTTAATTGCGAATTTGGTTTTTCGTGCTTTGCCTTTAGATGAGTTGCCTTCCATAGTTTAAGATCATTTGACACTTAAGGGTAGCGATGCTCTGTTCCTGCTTTTCTTTATTTTACATATCTTCAACTTTGTTTTGTAATACAATGTTTCGACGTTGATTCACTCTCATTGTTGTCTATGTTCTAAAATGGTTTGCAAGGTAGTTTACGTTCTTTCTCTAGTTTCCCTTTTATGGTTCCTTTTCCTTTCTCTGGAATTCAGCCGAAGTATGTTCCTTCTCGTTTTCTGGCCTTCTTGTTCAAGCCTTTGAGGTTTTCTGATAGATTGTCTTTTTTTATTTATCCAGGGGATGCTTCTTTGACTCGTTGTTGTCTCTATGGGGTGTTGTCTGTCATTAGTCATTAGTTTGTCCAATATATTGTCAAATATATTCCTGAAGATGTTTCCAACATTCATAATAGACTTGTCCTTTGTTGTTGTCTATATATGTTTGTAATTATTTCTCTCAGTTGATTTTAATGTTCGAACATGTTTTTCTTTGGAGTATATGAAAGGTTTTTACGAGGCTTCTCCCTGCTATACCTTTGTTGATAGTCGACAATGGACGGCTTGGTGGTCACTTATATCACTTTTAACACTAACACTATCGATAAGATTTTGTTTGTTTGTTAGTATTAAATCAATTATGTTGTGCCTCTTGTTTTGATGGGCTTGTTGCATTGTTCCATTTGCTATGTTCGTTTATGAGGTTGTTAATGTCTCATTAAGTTTACTGGTACTGTTGCTGTATTCTTTATATTGTTTTCCGGTCATTCCATGTATATCATTAGTCCCCTGTTATACAATGTGAGGCATATTTTCTGTTATTTATTAGGCCTTCCAATTAGATTCATGACGGTTATTGGCATCCAGTATATAGAGGTTTACATTCCATTTATCTGTATCCTACTCCATTTGATATTTTACAATAGTTCTAGAATATCTCTCCTGATGATACTCAATCCCTTCCGGAGCTACATTCAATAACCCCCATCTTCGTGTCCTGTTCAACACCCTATCTTTACCAATATTAATATACGCTTGAACTCGATATCTCGAACACTGATATCTCGCCTACCCATTGGTTAAGTCGAACTGATTTGGAGGTCCCAACACCTATTTTCTTCAGTATTTTACCATCGATATTCTTCATTCACAAGATA
Source organism: Ostrea lurida (assembly GCA_903981925.1). NCBI lineage: Eukaryota > Metazoa > Mollusca > Bivalvia > Ostreida > Ostreidae > Ostrea > Ostrea lurida. The sequence goes on along the minus strand of CAJDSM010138946.1, from coordinate 8,035 downwards.
TCCGAACGTTTTGCTTGGTCTCATCAAGTTCGATATAACGAGGTTCGACTGTATTATTCATTCAGTCTGGTTTGAACAATTTCAGCATTTGCAATATTCTTGTCCGAGTGCGTTTCAGATGCATGATACGTGGTACCGGTGCACTTAGCACTACGAATTGTCGGCGTTTTTTTATTCAATTCGTTTGGCTGCTACAGTTGATGCTTTAGTATTCTGATGGTATTAGTTGAAAATTTTATTGACTTTTGGATGATCTCCCATCCTTTTGAGGTATTTCCATATACTTCATTTTCGCCAATAGTTGTGTTCTGGACAATGATGAGTAGGGAATTATTAGTTTGCAAAGGTAAAGAGGAGCCAGACACCGTTAAGGTAGTAGGCCAATTGGGGTATTCAATGATAACTTGTGTTTACCTTGAAGTGGTCGATTTCGTATGGCTGATTACCTCCACTATGATCAAGTATGTATCAGAATGAGCAAGATTTCACACGCCATATGATCTATGGTTTTCTCCAACAAGTATTGCATTTACTCCACATGGGTGCTGAATCAGGGCCAGGGTTGCTTTAGACATCACCTGCATAGGTGATGACCAGTAAAAAGCTAAGGTAGAGAACACCGTTTACACTTATGTGTAGATATTCATTATTGACGAACCAAGACTATGAACTGATGTTGATACCAAGAAACGTACAGCAGTGTCTAACGAGTTGGTTTCGTGGTATTGTTTGCTTCATGGTTTTTGGATACACTATGTATACAGAACCAAAATAAATTGCAGGAGAGGTAGGGTCACTTTTGCATTGAATACTCCGTTCCTTTCTATTATGCTTTGTATATGTCTGCATTGGGATATATAATTAGAAAGTTTTGTTCTTTTCAACCGATCCGATTGGTTGTTTTGTCTTGTCGCCATTTTATTGCAATGACATTTGACGAATGTATGAATAGATTCCCATTTAAGTATGCACTACATGAAAATGAATAGATTCAACTCTCTAATTGTTCTTAACACCTATACCTATAACCACACTAGATACACTTTGTTTACATATAATTCACAAAATATATTTCAATTTCGTCGATTTGGAAAAAAGAGCGGCCATGATGGATGACATCCCGAAATGAAATGCATGCCAATACAATTGAAAAATCATACAAGTTAATAGGAAAATTATACGATACAGTTTTACAATGCAAAATGCAAAACATACAATTGACAAATTGGAAAAGATCAAATATTGCAGCTTAATTGACATACTTTGATTGTTTTTTTTTTTTTTTTTTTTTTTTTTTTTTTTTTTTTTTTTTTTTTTTTTTTTTGTTTTTTTTTTTTTTTTTTTTTTTTTTTTTCAACCATATTTCTCCCGCGCTAAGTTTTTTTTCTTTACAGGATTTAGAAGGGTTGAAAATTGAACATATGGTTATCTTTCATTTTTTTTTATACAAAAAATAGTACAGGGTTTACAAATTTAAAATATCAATGTTATAAATATGAAGATGTTTTGTGTATCCTCTTCGAGGATCAAGGTTGCACTATCAAATTATGTTACGATAGGAGGTAACCCTAAACACCTTTAAATCTATGAGAACGTTGAATTTTATAAGAAAATCTACAAGGAGTGAAACCTTAGAAGAATCATTGATTAAGGAACTACGAATCCTTTTCGTAAGTCATTCATTTATGGTATCTTGTATGTAGGTAGTTCGATAGTCCAGGTGTGTCCTTACGGATCATTCACGAGAAAGGAAGGCACTATCATCAGCTGTTACACCTTTCCACCTGAACCTCTCACCTTATTTTTTGATGCCATCAAGTCATTGTAACAGGTCTGGCCAGGGGCACTCTACTTCAGCATTGAAGATGCATTCTGAACAATTATTCATTACCCACCAAATAAAAATCGACAGGTTTGTTTAAACTAGAAAAAAATTAACTTTTTTATCATTTATTCTTTTTCTTATAATTCATCAGTTTAAATATAATTGAAAAATACATATTAAATTTTTTTGCAATCTTCATCTCACTCTTTCACACTTACATTAATTCTGCACATCTAACACGGTCGCGGGTGCTTCATGGTAAGAGCTCTTCGCCTCGTGATCGGTAATCGGCGCGTCCAGACCTAAGACGTGAAAACAGGTAAGTGTTAGATGAGCATCCTTCGCCATAGTTTAGCATTTAGAAGTGGGATCCACGGTCTTTCGGTAATAGGACCTTAAAACGAGGTCTCTCGGTGTCCGCAGCATGTGTGACTAAAAAGAACCCTCATTGCAAAGGGAGCCATGAAGCTGCTAAAGCATAGTGTTCATAAATATGACAGCACCTTCACCGGCAGATGTTGTGAGTCTGATCCTAATATTGCAAGATTATAATATTATCTCGACGGGACGAAAAACAACAAAGGTAATCATACTTCAATCAATTGTATCATGGCAACTAGGTAGTTATTTGTATGGTAGTACATTATTCAAAATTATTACTAAATAATTCCAGCTCAAAAATGGATTTTTACAATTGCTCAACAGCTCATGTGCGAATCAAAAAGGATGACGATGAAATAGACTATTGCTACGGGCCCCATCTAATTTATGTATAAAAATAAATTTTGTTTCATGTTAAATGAACATGATGTATTCAATTTTCAACATTTGCTATCATTTAGTTTAAATGCTATATGAACGTTTATAAATATCGCCACAAACGAATTAATAGTCTAAGTTCAACGCTTGGTGGTTTCCTCACGATTGTCATAGGCTATTTCTTACTAGGCATTAAGCCACCTACCGAACCATACATTTTTTACGAACCCAACGAAAATAATTTCAGATGGAGCCCATGCACGTTCACAGAATTCAGGCTGTAGCTTTTAATATCATTAAAAAACTTTAACAATCCGTACAGAGCGATTACCCTGTTATTTTAAATCGCCGATATTATCTAAAAAGAATTAATTGGGGAAAATTCACAAGCTCAGACTACGTTCCATGTTATTGGAAAACATGATTTGAAATCCGTTCCTATATGACCTATGAACTCTCGCGCTCTATACAAAAAGACGATAATACGGACGGTTGCAGTGTAATTTGAAAATTGCGATGTTCCCCGCACAGTTGATTTCCTCATAGTATCCTATCAAACGCTCGTGAAATTTAAAAAAAAGGTGGTCTTCGAACATAATTTATTTACCTTGAATAACAACGCTAAATCTACTTTGATGATTTATTTAGATAAATTGTATCTATACTATTTTATAATATAGGTGTGTTTCAAACAGAATGTTTTGATCGGTCCGATATCTCCGCTCCCCGCACAGCAAGCGCACGGGTGCACCGAAACCTTGGCTAGCGGAAATCATTTTGTATCTATATACAAAATGAAGTTTACATCTATTTGCAAGGTGATAATTTCACATAGTTATGTGATTTTATAGTCACTCAATTAAATTGAGAATTTTAACACTCATTACATAATACCATGTAAATTTATTATAAAATGTAAACACATATGTACAGGCGTGGCGTACATGCAGGCATTGGTAGTTATACATTTAAATTCCAATAATATCGCGTATTCCATATATTAATTACCTGTTTTCGAAGATAGGGATATTATTTTTCGTGCTAAAATTGTGAGGTGAATATATCTATGTATGATAGAGTATATAAATAAAATATGTAAATTGCAAAGTGTTTAATATTACATTGAGTAAGCTGTATAAGTTATTTCATGACATATAGGATTATAGTAATCAGGTAAAGAACACAACCCCAATCGTAAAGTATATCATACACGCACCGCTTCTATAACTCGCTTTCCGAACATGCGCGCAATCAAACTTCCTTCTGCCTCGCGATAACTCAATCTTTCTAATACAATCGAAAAAAATAAATTAAAATATACTAAGTGACATTAGAATAAAAATAGTATTGATTGTGGATTTACGTTGCTAGCAGTGTTATGAGTTTTGATCATATGTAATGATTGTGGATTTCCACCTGCTTCGTAAAATTTCTTTTTTCTATGTCTATCAGCTTACCTTTTAGTATTCATAAGGAGTGACGATTACAAACTTTGACGAAAAACTGCCCAGTATGAGGTTTAGAAATCAGCGATTTTTCAACATGTCCAGTCATGAAATATAACAAAGGGAAACTATCAACTATTTTTCGAGAACTCATCTCTTTCGTGCGGTTCCATGTATAAAAATTCTAACTTTACTGAGTAGTAGTTTTAGATATTAGTAGTCAATGTAAAGTGCTTGGCTAAACATCTCATATCTACGCACGTAATAATATAACTGCAACAAAATTCTATGAACTATTGTAATTTGAAAAAAGATAATGTAGTAGTCCCATTAATATTACGTAGAAGCTAGTTCTTGAGGTTTTGTTTATATTTTAAACAAGGTAAAAATGTATTGTTGATATTAGGTAATTATTTAAAATATGGACAATCTTAGCTGCCAAAGGAAAAAATAACTTACTATATATTTACTAGCGTATCGATGAGTCGTCTCCTCCGTCACTATGCGTCCCTTCGTCCTGCCTATCTGTAAACTTCCCACATTTTCTTTATTACTTTTCTAAACCAAACATGGTTAAAGAACATTCTCTTAGGCTAGTGCATAATGGGGGTTTAAATAGAACTTATATGCCGGCATTAATGGAATTCAAGTTTTTAGATTGGAATTATAGGGGGAAACGCTGTAAAAAAGAAACAGTACCAGAGCTGTGATTAATATACCCGGAGTATGAATCAGACAACTATTCCCGGGTGTGCAGTCAAGTAATGTTCAAAAAATCATGAACACCGGGGTTAATTTAAGTTGAAATCACAATCAGGGCGTTCCAAACATTATAGGTCACAAGTATATAATAGGAATATTTTATAATATATTAATTTAGAGGCTTCAGCATTAGCAGTATTGTTATTAAAAGATTCTATATATATATTATATATATAAATATTGATTATATATATAATATATATATATAAAGTATATATATAATACTATATATATCATATATATAGGATATAATCATATATATATATATATTGATAACTGAAAATATATGCTTCGTCTGTGACTAAGTTGGGCACATTTATTGTTTTGTTTCTTTGTCTGCCCGAAACTTTAACCTTGCTGATCTGGCAAGATATCCCTATTCCTTCTTTTATTGCCCATGTGGGGAGGTGATGTTATGAAAGTGGATCTATCACAGGACGAGACAGCTGGATGGATGGGATGGATAATGGATGGTCGAGATAATAATAGATGATAGATTAGTCTTAGATAGATAGATAGATAGATATGCTAGATAGATAGTCATTAGAGATGATTAGACTAGATAGATAGATGAGATTAGATACGATAGATAGATAGATACGTAGATAGATAGATGATAGATAGATTAGCTGATAGACTAGAATAGTAGATAGAATAGATAGATAGATTAGATTAGTATATAGATAGATATGTATGATTCGTATAGATAGATAGAGAGATATAGATAGATAGATAGATAGATACTGATAGATAAGTAGTATAGATAGAAGATAGTAATAGATAGATAGATAGATAGATAGATAGATAATAATATGATAATTAGCATAGATAGAATGATAGAATAGATAACTAGATAGATAGATAGATAGATAATTAGATAGATAGATAGATAGATAGATAGATGGATGGTTGGTTGGTTGGTTGGTTGGATGGATCTATCGATCGATTGGTCGGTCGGTTGGTTGGTTGGTTGGGTGTTATACGTCCTATTAAGATTTTTCACTCATATTGATAATTCATCAGTTGTAGGTGAAATACCACAGGCACTTATTTCTGTAAATAAGTTATAACGTCTGTATACTAATAATAATGGATGTTTTATAATATATAAAACCCCTAAACTGACTAATAACACGAACGAGGTGGTATTGTCACATTTTCGGGACGACAGGTAGATATGAAGGTCAAGTTATTGTATTAAGAAAATATGCAAACTAGCACTAAAACTAAATTACAAAAAGCTAGGAAAAATTGGGCATCTATGTGATTTCTCACAGAATAATAGAATGAATAAATACAGTACATACACGCACGCACGAGCGTGCATGCGTGCGTGTACATGTTTGTGCCAATTTATTAATAAAATTGCATATTTAATGTTTCTTCGATGACAGCTACTCAATCAACCCTAAAGTACGTCACTACCCTAAGGTACGTCATTAACCATAAAGTACGTCACTACCCTAAGGTACGTCACAGCGCTAAAGTACGTCACAACCCTACAGTACGTCAAAACCCTAAAGTACGTCACTACCCTAAATTACTT
>CAJDSM010138927.1:0-12823 GCA_903981925.1 Ostrea lurida | reverse complement strand
ATATGGAATATGTCACAGGAATATGCAGGCGGTCATAGTTCGAAAGTTGGGTCATGGTCCGATTGATTTTGACAGAGTTTAGCCTCCTGAACTTGAAAAAAATCAGAAATGTTTCCGTTTCCCGTCGCATTATCTCTGCAAACGGTTGGCACATTCAACTCAAATTTGGTCCCTATGGATACGTCAAAGGAATATGCAAGGTCAAGTTCGAAGTTTGGTCATGGTCCGATGAATTTTGACAGAGTTAGCCCTCTTGAACTTAGAAAAAAAATCAGAAATTTCCCGTTTCGTTCATTATCTCTGCGACGGTTGCACACTTCAACTCAAATTTGATATATGGATCCCGCACAGTTATGCATTTGAAAAAACTTTCAATTTCACCCTTACGAATTTCCTTCATTAGACTTTACTGTAGGCGGGGGGCATTCGTTGTCGCACCGACACATCTATTAAATGCTGCCTCGAGAAATGAAAGAAATGAAAAAAAGTTGTATTTTCTCACTAATTTGTGTCAGACGCACCAAGCACCATTTTAAATTAACAAAAGGTGTTGGCGTCAATAGTTGCTCTCTGTTGTTATTGATTGAAGACATGAGGAAAATTTTTATCATAATAACGTCTGTAAGATGTAATATTGGTTTCCATCTCAAAGTCCTTTCAAATGAGGAATAATTAACATCGCTATTGAACGGATGCACTTCCTTTTAAAATGAAACTTGAATGAAAATAAATAGATCCGCAAATGCATTACATTCCTTTAAGATTGAATAACTTGCTGGGTAGCTCAAGTAGGTTATATGTCGATGAATATCTGTAATTCATGTGTTTGAGTTTTAGCAAAGGTTTTCCCATTTTTAGGGGGGGGGGGGGGTCTGTGTAATTTTTCCCCCTCAGATTACTCCCTTCTTATAAAACTGCTCTGCATTTTTTACATCAAAATAAGTTGAATTTATAACTTTTTAAATTTCAAAATTATTATAATATTATACATATGCCTCCAAATTTTTTATCTATCAATTAACTTTCTAGTTGATTTTGTTTAATTTGCATGTAGAAAGACGTAGAGCAAACGTATTGAAAGCATGGATATGGATTCAAGGTCGGGAAGGGGAAGGGGGTTAGGAATATTAATATGTAAGATAGATTGTTGATAAGTGGGGATTTAAACTTTATATCACGCTGCGAGTTTTTAAGTTCGAATGAAGTTTTCAAAAATTATTGAGATGTGTCTCGAAACAAGTCCCGAGTAGAAAAATATGCAACACTTTCCGATAATAAAATTCGAGATGGCAATTAATGCTATGTGATATCTAAGAGACCTGTAGCTCTCGTGTCTACAAAAACAAAATCCACAGTGAGCTTAGTTATCCAGCTATGACATGTTGCATGTAGGTTAACCTACTGTTGAACTCTGTCAAGTACTGATGATAAGCTTATAATAATATACTAGTGTTCACTTGTCAAAAATAAAGACAAAAAGTCGATATAATGTTCCCTACCACCGCCGCTATAAGGTAGTTATCGCAAATCTCCATTATCCGTAGTTTTAGCGGGTCATCATCAAAATAACGGTTGCAATGCACGTCAGCACATTTTTCTACTCTGGAAAAACCAAACCATTAAGTCCACACACTATCTCCTGTATCCATGGAAACTATAAATCGCGAGTGACCTTCTGGATAACATTCATATAATTTTAAAATTTCACGTGTCACCTAGCGCCGATTATCATGGTTTAAAACTACTTCATAAGAATTGAGGTGATTTTTCGAGTCACGCACCTGAACAACAACTAAAAGTTTTAATGAACACATTTATTTTGTTGTTGTAAATAGGTTTGCTTACAGACTTGGCGATTTTTTAATCAACATTTTTACAAACAAGAAATAGTACAATACAAGAAAAAAAATATAAAAGAGTGTTAAGTTAATACTCTAGTACAAGTTTCTATAGTTTCAGTGTATGTCATATTGTACATGTACACTATACATCTAGATGTTTTAAAAATTATTACCAAATATAATCCCCAACTGTGCTATAATCTGGCTTCAATAGTCATTTATTTATTACTATTTGTCATACTGCAAATTAGAAATTTTCTAGGAATTTGATTGGTTCGTTAGCCGTTATTATGAGACTATATTACCTGCTGAGAACAAGGTATTATAGATCAGCGTGATCTTACTGTGACGAATACGTTGGGAATGCTCGCGATTTTGACTCGCTTTGACAATTCTTATGTAGTGCCTGAAGCAATCACTGTTTGGTAAAGAATGTATTAATAATGGCAGATGAACACAAATTTGTAAAACAGTGCAAATGACAACAAAGAGATAGCAGATATACTCTGATAACAAAACAAACGTAAAGTTCATGACGTATGAATTTTACTTTCTAACACGTCATAATAACAACTTTCGATCCTTTGTAGTGACTGTAATTTTTAACTGTGACGTAACAAAGTTTCAAGATAGGTAAAATCAAGTGTTACGTTAACACGTCACAGCTCAGATTATCTTTGTTATAGAACAGATAGAGAAGACCATGTGCAAACTGTTTATTATATTGATTTGAAGTATGACAAAATTTTTGTTAATTACAGCTCCCAGGCAGGTAAAAATGGGGCTGATAAAAGTTGTCTGGTGTTTCATATTTCCCTCGCCTTCGGCTCGGGAGAATATGAACACAGACAACTTTTTCAAAGCCGATATTACCTTGCCTGAAGCTGTAATAACATTAATATATATGTTCAATTTTGTCTTTATCTGATGTGTTACTAATCAGTTTTGATTTTCTTCTTTTATATGTAAGCTCTTGACCTTGTATCCCTTGTGGGCCCTAAATTGGTTTAATAAAATTCTATTCTATAAATCTATTCTATTCTTTCTAATTCTAATATAAAATTATACATGATAGAAATTTTTAAAATTTTCCCTTTTTTTTTTTATTTTTTTTTTTCCGGGTGATGTGTCAGGTTATCCACGAGATTTTAGACGGTAAAACTTTTCATCATTCGCGCATTTGATGAGTTTTACCGTCTAAAAATTCGAGTGGATACCTGCATCACCGAAACAATATTTAAGATTCCATTTCCGTATAACGTAGAAAATTTTAGCGAACACGCAATTTAGCCGTTTTCTCCTTTAAAAGTGGTATTTTTATTTTAGCCGGTAAATAATTTTAAGCGATTTTATATCTATTTCTTTGAAAGCTCTTTCATTGATTTGGAATGAATTTTTAGCGATAATTTAATTTTTAGCGATCTCAAAGACCTCGCTAATAATGCCAAAATTAATCCTCGCTAAAGATTTCTGCTTATACGGTAGTTTACACGATGTAGACGAGAACGGGCGGAAAAGTTCAAACTTAAACCATAGGCAACTTTCAAAAATGTGTTTATGCAATTAAAACATGATTATATGTCCAATCCTACATTTGGATGAGGTCTAATAAACAAACCAAGACCACGTACCTCGTCAGAAGACGACGAACTCGCTTGAGCACTATGGCACTCGTCGCCATGCATTTGGGTGGCACTTTACCTACAATTATTGAATGTATCTACATAAAACTACATTTGAATATTAAGGTAGCACTGTCAATCTGAATTTTCCGCTAAATGGACATGTCACGTTGGTTTTTGAGATATCTTCTGATGGCTCAGGTTGCGAAATGAAGTCTGATGACGTCATAAGCAGTCTCATGTAAACTAGAACACAGACTATCGTTCCTAAGTCCCATTACAATGCATATGTCTGAAAATATGCGGCCGCAGAGTATCTACAACTTTTTAAAAGCCTATGTTGAGCCAAAGTTGGGTGGGGTCATTTAAAGATCCTCCCGAAGGACACTGGGTCAGAAAAAGGTTGATATTAAAGCTTTCCTATTCAACGTTTGTCAAGTCCACACCCGGAAACAAACAGACCAGACTTGAATTTTTACTGACCTTTGGAAGAAACACCGGTGGTGCGAAATACTAGTCGACGCAAAGCAAGTTCACCGTGCGGACGGGGTGACGACAACACGCTCGTATTGTAGGAGCTAAATCGCAGGCTGGGGGTAAGTGCATTGGCGATTTAGAGGGGGCACCCCCCCCCACGCCCCTTTTCGTGACCCAAAATTATCATTATCTAAAGAAACTATAATTTTCCAAAATTTTAACTGCTTGATTTAATGTAACCTAGAATTTTACACAGAAGTCTATGGAACGATATGTTTATCAATTATATCGTTGAAAGTACATGTAAGTAAAGTACACACCTATAATACTGATGTTTTTCCTTTGAACTCCCTTTTTACCATTCATGAATAAACCATTTGGGTCCACATTCACATTCGCAACCAAACTTACTCTGTCCCCTTTCGAAAATTTTGTATGAATTACAAGAAAAAACTAAAGCTAAGGCCTACTTGGATTCTCAACACCGGAATACAGACTTGATTATTATAATGGGGGATGTTTGCTCATCACAAGACTTCTTTGTTTTCCCACCTCGTATTAATGATGAGTGTGAACTCCAGAAAACCTCGCCGATTCCTACATCTCAAATTTGAAAATAAAGGGATATCGATGCTGTCAACATTAACAACATCTCAACCATAAAAAAGTACAGTCCTGTATTCCCGCTTCTTTAAGATGAAATCCACACCTTGTACTCATATTAGAATATAATTCCCACTATCGCAATCCAAGTTATTTAAATTACAAACAGAACGCTTGCAGTGCTAGATATTGAACAATTTAAAAGGAATCCTCCAAAAGTGTACATGTTCGCTCTTTGCCTCATTTAATTATAGTCCCGCTGGTATCATTTATTATGGGGATATAATATAGTCCCAAAATGAGGATTCAAGTCCCTTATTTGGAAAGGTCCTTAAATTTCGAGAACCTTCGCTCATTTAAAATGGCGACATATTCATGACTATCATGAATTCTGTGGAGAATACGCAGACACTGGACAAAATCTGAGGGAGAGGAGCTTGAACACTGTCTGAATGGATAAAAAGTATTCGAGTTTATTAAAATCCCGTATTCACCATTTAACGGGAAAAATGCGTACTATTTATCCTTCTGTTTTAAGAATGAGTTAAATAGACTACATGAAAATTTTGTACTGGTTCCAGCTGAATAAAGCAGTAACAACATTGTCTTTGTTTGTAAAAGTTAACTATTATATTGTCTTTTAAATGAACTAGGGTTTACTTCAACATCTGGAATCCTATCTTACACTCTAAGCAATTTCACAAAAGATGAAATTTCTTCAAAATCACCTTTCTGTTTTAATACTTTCATATTCCGAAGAAACAGGAATCAGTTTGACTTACCAATACCTTTATTGGATTCCGAAATTGCATTAAAAACCTTACAAACCAAGATACATTCGCTGGCTCCCAGTAAGTGCTCTACCAGCCTTCCTTTCTTACTTTTGACTAAACTACTAACAGCTTTCAAAGAATCTCTTCCAGAGATACTGTTCCACTAATATATTCCAGAAGTGGTGTCAATCAGTTGTGGATTCTTAAAAAAACTCTAAAAGAGCTTTTGGATAAACCTATAAATCACAAGAATTTTTCAAAAATTGACTGCACAAAACGTAATATTTCTCCACACTTTACACAACGATTCCTCCGAAAATTAAAGATCTAGGCTTTTTCAGATTATAGATAATTGCTTTTTAAACAAAAACGGCACCGGGAAATACCGAATTTCTAGTCGTTGGGAACAAGACACATATTTTTTGTTAGAAACACTCTGTTGCCCACAACAGTACTCTGAAGTAGATATTAAGAGCCATGTTTGGGTTTCTTATAGATAATATTTATGTAGTCTTTGGAGACCAGGTCTTCCAACAATCCGTAGGTATTCCTATGGGCACATAATTGTGCCCCCTTATTGGCAGACTTATTTTTTATAATTCATATGAAGCAGAATTTGTACAGAAACTGTTACGGGATACAAAAAAAAAACTTGCCGTGTCCTTCAACCTACATATAGGTATATAGATGATGTGTTATCAATTAACATCATAATTTTCACAATTATGTCCATTTGATATATCCGAGAACTCGAATAAAGGACACCACAGAATCTGAACATATCTGCTTCAATCATTTGGATATTTTAACTTAACATTGATCTTAAATGGGCAGACTGACACTACATTATACTGATAAGCGTGATGACTTTAACTTTTGGCAATCGTCAACTTCCTTTTCTTATGTAGTAATATACGCACTATCACCTGCTTATGGTGTGTAATATTTCCAAGTTGATTCCGATACGCAAGAGCATGCTATACTTGCGGACTTTTTAAAGCGAGGCCAACTACTAACAAAAAAGTTTGATGCTGCAGGGTTTTAATACGAATTTCGTTTAAAGTCCTCCATTTCGCAATTCTACGGTCGCTAATAATGACTTTGTTTGCGAATTAGCAAATTAATACACTGAAGTCATATGTTGACTGATTTGTTTTCAATACCCTTTGTTAAGCTGTCATTTTCCTACTAGATTTGAACTACGGGTAAAATCCCGTTTACTTTATTTTCGATTAAGGGCTTCAACGGCGGGTGTGACCGGTCAGCAGAGGACTGCTTACTCCTCCATGGCACCTGATCCACTTCGCTTTTGTCGGGGTCCGTGTTGCCCTACACTCGTTTTGTTATATGTTTTTTGATTATGAATTAACGTTTTGACACAATGTTTACTTCGCCTTTTTGTATTACTCCGTTTTGTACATTAATGAGATTTAACCACATAAAGTGCAATCCATTATCAACGTGAAAAATCGGAGATTCTGGTAGATTTACTGTAATGACTACCTCACATCAATATTATATTAAATCAAATTACCATTCACATGTGGTATTATTTATTTTTCTTTCTAATGTAATACAGATTATCATGTCTACTTATTTGTAATTAGTATATATTGACAGTTTGTTTTAATAGGTGAGAACTCGTAAGTTGTAAGAACTTGTGCTCAAACCTTTTGTATATGTAATTTTAATTATTTATATACAATAAAATATGTTCAAATCACAATCAACGTGAAAAATTGTTTGCTTGTTTGTTTGGTCATATCCGATATGGTACCTGTTTTAGGCACAGCTTTTATCGCTATTTTCGGGCCATTAGTTTGCCCGCGCAAATATATCGCTGACGTCACAGCTTTGCGTTCACGCTCCCTCCCCCCCCCCCCCCCCACTTTTTTTTGTGATTCGAAAGCCATTCACATACGACTTTTGGGTCACCTTGATTATGTTTTACCCGTATATGGGTTACAATGTATATAATTCATTGTTTTTTGGTCAACCTCTTGGTATATTCCAAGTTTCGTTGTTTTGTTTTTTCTGCCGTTTGCTGTTGTTTTTTCCAGATTGGTTGTATGGTAGTAATGCACCTAGCGAGATACTGCTTCCGTCACGGCCGCCTACTCATTCTATCAGCAGTGATGCAGTTTTTGGGCTTACCAGTAGGCTCTTTGAACTTTATTTGAACAATTTTGTTGCATTTTCAAATATGGACTATAGCTAGTTAAAAAGAGGTGAACTTCTGTTCCCAGGGTTCACCTTTGCATTTCTGGGATGCCATATAAGGCTATATATTGATGCCTCGGCTCCCTCATTTAAGCGGCCGTGGCCCATTCTGCCAATAAAACTTGTATTACACTTTACATGTATTTGTTTTTGCTTTATGCATTTAGCGCTTTCTGTCGAGTATTTCATCTTATGATAATGTTTTATCAATATATCGTTGAAATTAAGAAATTATATTTTCAGACAAATTCTTTGTAAAAAGTTACATAAACATTCTCTTTAAGAAAACTTTAAATGAAATAATCATCATTTTTCTTATTTTTACAAATGATAGATAACTCTTCAAAAATATTCAAGTGCAAAAAGGTAGGCTTCTAACTTGTAAATTTCATCTACTTCACTGTCCCCATTCATTTATGCTGATTCTAGCCATTCAAATCTTATTATACATTGAAAAACTGGCTTTAGTTAATTGGCCTATGACTTTGTTCAAATCGGGCGTAATTTTGATCAAACTTAGTGGTAAGTCTTCCAGGGAAAGCCAGTGTGTCGCCTGCTACTTCGTCACATCCATTTGAATTACTTCATCATTTAAAGTTCTGCAGTCAAGGCAAAAAGTGTAAATTAATATTTTGTCAGACATTCAGTTCTGTTAAAAGTTTACCAGAATGACATGCACGATATTCTTCACATGACGAACTAGATGAAAGATCGAAAATTGTTCTGAGATGCCACTTGTAGAGATATTATATGAAATAAAGACATATTAGTTAATTTCAAGGTTTCAGTGCCCGTCGAGTTCATACTTCTGCAAATTTTGTATATGTCAAAAAAAATTAAGTTGCGTCAAACAGAGAAATGACATGGGCAATTTAGAAATACGTTAAACGATACGTTCTCCTACTGATGCTGCTGTGCCATATTATCAGGAAGCTCGGCCTCGTGAGGTTCTGAGAAATTGACAGAAAAATTAACCCGTTGTGTAATATTCCAATATGCTTGTAAGTCAAAGGCAGTTGGACAGGGTTAGACCGAATGAACTAGTCAGTACCAACCAGGAAGATACTGAACGAATGATCTTTCAGACTATCTGATTATAGCCCTTTACGCTGCGCAAAAGCTCGTAACGTCAGGAACTGGCCTGAGAGCATTACCTCCGCTCGTTGTCCTTTAGAGTAGTAGTCCCAATAATACACACACCAAGAAATGTGTTGGGTAATCAGAATACACTCATTGTCACATGGTGTAATAAAGAATAATTACAAAGTCGCGTCAAAACAGGAAGTTGCACATGCAGCAAGATTGGAACCTGGCATGACCGTAATAACAGTTTGTCGCTACTGAAATTCTTGCCCGTGTGCCAAATTACAGAGAGCTGCGTGCTCGAGTGTTTCTAGAAGAAAAAGTTGTGACAGAATAATTAGATACATGTTAAAACTCTTCTGTAAGACAGTCAGTCGTCAAACAGGGAATGACATGCGGCAATACAATTAGGCATACATTCAAACGATGGTTTTTTAAAAAACGAAAGTATTCAAATTACTAACCTTACCCTCCAATATGGGGCTTGTATCCCAGTACCAAATGCAGCTAGTACGTTAATCTTCACCCTAACAAGACCACAATTACTCTAGTATGCAGCCTTCTCAAGACCAACCAAGTATATTTCGCCAACTCCTAATGATCTCGTTTTAAACCTAAGCTTTTTTGCTACTATTTGATATAAGTACTTTACTGACTATAGTAAATTACTATCATTATAGCCAAGTCAGCTAATTGTAATATCTTGAATACAATAAAAACAATGCTTTACAAAACACACCAAAATTGTTGAATTTTTCTTTGCAACAGCTTTGTGATGCCAACATTAGTATATTATTTATCGATTCATCGAAGAACTGATATAATTTATCCCCCGAACCATAATACGGTGTGTGGAAGATGGGGAACTTAGCTTCACCTGTCATGTCCGTCCGTCTGCGTTGATAGCCCTGCTGAGTCGCACCGCCGTCTGTCCATTGCTGTATGTGCAATTTTGTGTCGGCCCCATACTTCTTGTAACCAGAGCGGTTTAGCCCCACTGAGACCTATATTATGCACGTAATGTGATTTACCTCTTCTTGGGACAATCGTAGCGTACGTTAATTCTATGAATGTAATACCCTACTCACTGTTGTATTCCTTGACCTTTTACGTTATATATGAGTCATAAAACTTGACCAGTTTTTACTTTACTAACAATGAATCTTCCCAGCTGTCACGGAGACGAACAGTTCTTTGACTTCTTCTGTACTTATGCCAATTCTATTAATGACACACCTCTCCTGGATTTTTGAGGGCATACATCAATGGAAACTTACCAGCTAACCTAATGCAGACGATGTAGTAATTTACTCTGCTCGTTACGCAGTGCTGCACCGATCTGGTCTACTTTCCTCATATCTGTGTATCCTTCTAGGATTACATACACTGTTTCTTTTGAGTACTTCATATAGGTAAAAAGAGTGAACAAATACTACGCATCACAGTGGCTGACATTCTAAGAGTATCCCCCATCACTTCTTAGCGAGCATTAAGTAGGTGATGAATTCCCCCACCCATTGTGTGGATAATATTGCAATATACCAGCTAGCTGTAATGACCACCGTATGACTATGACTCAAGTCACATCTTTATCGCTAGTTTTTGACTAATGTGTAGCCTAATTTCTATTTGAATTCTTTTATGGGCGGCAACATTCACTTCCACATAAGCGTGCATCTCCAGACATCCGATCTTCACGTGTAATGCATGACTCAGATATGCACTTGACTTTGAGCCCTGATCAATATTAGTTATTACATAAGAATTTTGATCCGGCACTACTCATTTGTTTTCTTTCCTTATGCCATCCTGTATTGGCGATGAGGCATACATAGAGACATGTGAGTATCGGCTGTTTGTCTGTCCGTCCTGAGATGTGCAATTGATCGTCTGAATATCTTTGATTCTTACATACTGCATACCTATCTAGATATGATTTCACATACAAAAGCGCAGAAGTGAACATTGTTCAAGAATGAGAATGTTTGCTACATTCAGTATTTGACCGAAATATCAGACCTTGTACCATCGGTGGCTTACTTTGACTCCAAGAGTTTGAACAATCACTATTCATTAAGTCTCATCACATGCCATTATATTTGATGTGTTATCCATTGATATAGATATTCACTTTACATTCGTTCATTCTCACTCTATAACCTACTTTAGACTCTACAGTTGCACAACTTAATAGTATTTAATATGCTTGTGTACGCTATCTTCTTGTTACAAGTTCAGTCATCAAGTGACGGTAGTTATGTGGTTGGCGCCGATAAAAGGTATCCATGTGAGTTCTTGACTCACAGATTTCTAGTTTGCTCTATAGATCCTCCAATGCGAGTCGACACGAAAGTGCCCATGGGCCACATCGAGCTGCATGCAACTTGGCCTGATATGCTCACGGATGATGATTAGAAGATCTTTTCAATTCCTAAAACGAGCCCGTGTTCTCGCTGGACTTGATATGTCTATAAACTTGTATTCCCTATTATGACGTCACCCCCGGGAATACTGACTAGATGTCAATTGATCTAGCTCCTATTCAAGGAAAGCTTTTAGGTCAATAATACTGTTTTTTGTACAAAATCGATTCTTTTTGGAAACGATTTTTAAATTTCTCCCTATGATCCGCATATTTGCTCCACTCCGTACCCTGGTAACATTTGAACCAATTGATCGCAATATATCAGGAAGCATATAAATTAATTTCTGGACCCAGTGGTTCTCGGAAAGAGATTTTAAAAAATTCCTATTATTTCAAAGTAATACTCTTATTCAATGTATGCTCAATTCCAGTGCGTTACGCTGCACTTTGGATTAAGGATCGGGTAAACCATACACCATATTCAATATCAAACTAAAACATACTATCGGTATACATTAAGTCTAACCACTGCGCTAGCTACTTCACACAAGGTTGTTGATGTGATATTTCACCAATCAGATGATTAAAAAGGTAATTACTTCGAGAAAATTCTATCCGTCATGTGCCAATATTGTGCCAGTGAAGTGCGACCTACCATGGCAACAAAATGCGCAGATCGCCTTAAGTGATTAAATTATTATACTTAACATTGTTAACCACTTACTTAGTACCTATCGACTACGAATTCTCGTTACTATCAGACTATGGCCCCGGGTGTGATTCCGACACACAGAGCATTGACTCCTCCTAGACACCTAGATCTCCACCACCTGGTGTGTCCAGAACCGGTGTGTGCGACTTTGTTTGTCTATTCATTGTCAAGATTGATATTCGGTACGTATTCTTTGCCAGTTTACCTTTATTACGCCGCCCTTACGCAGATATTGAACTCTTACTTAATCTCTCCTGAGCGACCTATTTGTCATTTCAAAACAATGTAGAACTAGAACAACCCAGCTCCTGCCAAAATAAACTCCCACCTGCCCACACACTACCTCGGGAAAAGTTCAAGCAGCCCCGGCACCATGCATTCCATCTATGTAGTTACATATTTTTCAAGCAACTAATTTGACATATATCCAAGTTGCAATAGATGGTTCGTAATTAATCGAACATTTTCCGATCTATTTGCTCGAGAGTGCAAAATTCAATAAAATTCCACCACATAGAAGGCAGCTCTAAAGCACTATGTGTGTGTAAAGTAATGTCTGTCCACCTCGAGCAGTTTTGCATATTTTGTTCTTTTTGAAAAATAGTAGATGTGTTGATTATATTTGGGTTTGGGGTCGTTTGCTTGTCGGTGGTTACTTTTGCAGGAACATATTTTTTTTGAAACATAAGGAAAGCCAAGTGAGCGGAACCGACTGGGGAGACGAACATTGATTTTCTTAGTCTGCCGTTTTTAACGAAATGTCAAAAAGGCCTAGGACGCTGGCATGACTATGTGTGTTACTGTACACGTGCCACAAACATTTGAGGCTGACAAGACCACGTACTTGTATGTTGCCTCAGCGGTAGGAAGAGCATTTTGTTTTTTGACGCTGGAGGGCGGGCTGCTGGGAGACGCGAACGCGGCAGGTTGTGCCTCCGTGGCGCGTCGGAGCCGCCGGGACCACAGACTTCAGCGCCCGTGGGAAGCAACGTGCCTTTAATATGCAGCAATCTTACGAGCATATCACGCTCAGAAGACCGAGGGGGTGAGTGGCCAAACTTGGGAATAGCTCACTGAGTAGATCATAGAAGTCCATGGACCTGCCAATTGAAATTGGGCAGAGGAGT